>OZ026629.1:6262555-6442555 GCA_964020975.1 Hermodice carunculata | reverse complement strand
AGTATGGTGCAATTATATAGCTGAAAGCACACCAAACTATGATGCATGAAATGGGAGTACAAAATGCCTAGGGAATCTTGCCTTGGCTTTTTTCCATGGTGGACCACAACATGAAATTTAGCAGAAATGCAAGTGTGAAATCAGAAAAATATTAAGTTGCTCTGCACAAATTTGTTGCTGATATGCTTTAATTATTCATGAATTAAAAGATTGATCTCAATTTTCAATAAATTAATATATAAATATGTATAAGCAACAAAGGCGTAATTTTTATAATTCCAGGGACCTGCTATATATATATATATATATATATATATATATATATATATATATATATATATATATAGCAGGTCCCTGATAACACTAAGATACTGAACCTATAAATATATAAGGGATTAAAGCGGTCCCTCTCCAGTACACCCATCTCGTACATTCAGAATGATCTGACCTTATTTTTGAAAATGTTCTTATATTCACTCTCTTTGATATACCCTGGCAGATTCTGCATGGGAATAGGTATAATCATGGTACAGTAGTACTTGCAATTATCAACCTCAGTCCCCACCTGGTCAAAACGACCAGATTTCCTTGGCATGGGCGCTTTTGTCATGTTAAATGACCTGATGCGCAAGACGACGGTGCTGTCCAATTGCAGCAGCAAATTTACATTCCGTGAATCATTTTCTCAATATACTTCTTCACATGAGAAACACTTATTTTGTATAAATTCTGTAGCATTTTTCACGAACTGTGATGCAAAATCTTGCTGCAATGCCCCAGTTGGACAGCCTTCAACCAGCTGCAACACGCGACCGACCAGCAAAATCATCCCACAAACAACCACCCGTAAAAAAAACGGTCGTTCAAATCAACTGTAACAAAGGTGTAAGACAAAGTTACCAGAAAAGCTGGCCCACGTGTGCCGTTCTTTTGCAGTAAAGTCAACTCAAACACAGCATTTTATTTCGACTTGTCTGGATGGTCAACTTGGGCCGGGGGGAAAAGCGTAGCTGCTGCATACAGCCACGATGGGTGCGGTATCGGTATCTAGTATCGCTAGGTTTCAGGTGTCCGTTCTCCGAGTTACCAGAGCAAATGGTCGTCAACGTATTTTTAAAAGATGACTTACAATCTTAACTTTAATCCGGATGCTCACTTGTGTCTGAAGCAGTTATCATCGAAAGTTATAAATCCAAATGCAACATGAAGGGACGCATGCTAACACGTTGAGCGCAATTTTAAACATGGCACAATACATTGTGGGAAAGGAAAATCAGTGAGTCGTGGCCACGTGTTTTCAGCACGGTTCCAGGTGTTCATTCTCCGAGTTACCAGGGCAAACGGTCGTTAACGTACTTTAAAAACATGATTTACTATCTTAACCTTAATCTGCCCGCTCGGTTGTGTCTGAAGCAGTTATCGTCATTAGTTATAAATCCAAATGTGACACGACACGCTTGATCGCCATTTTGAACATTGTGCAATTGATGCATTGATTGATGGACAGTCTCACAAAAGTACACTTGATTTGTATATCAAAGTGAATCGCGGCCACAGCATATATATCATCATTGATGCTCTGAAATAATTGCAAAATATAAACTTGTGGTTTCATATATTATAACCCTCTTTCCACCCCCACTCGGCAAGATCGTCCCACTGCTCATTTACAAACCATTGGCATTGGGTGCGGAACTCACTATATTTTCACAATGGCAGCCAAGTCGATTGGATATTTTGAAGAGATAGCATCCAAAATATATGTGTGATTAATGTTAAGTGAAGGATAATTTGTCGAGTGAATGTAATGTACAATATATAGTGGGACTTTTCCAGAGTGAGCATTACCTGAAAATGTCAATACAACGACAAACAGTGACCAGTTCTACGCCCCAGAATTAGGATTTTGTACCAGGCGCAGAACTCACCGTGAGGCAATGAAATAAGGGTCAGTAATAGGCTGAGTGCCAAGCGCCCCACTGCGTCAAGGACGAAGCTCACTGGAGAAAGTTGCTCCGATAGTGGATACAGGTCCGAAAGTACTGTCGAGTTTTTATATAAGTGGTAACAACCGCCAGCCGGCACTATTGTTTACGTGTTTCTGTTTTGATACACTGCTATAATTCACGACACATAGCCACAGGGGGAAATGTTTAGGCCAGGGATCTTAGCATATCCGTTTTCAGATAAATATCACCAGAGACAAATTGATAACGTTATCAGTTATTATAAAGTGCATAAAGTATAAAATCTATTGACCGTTGGAAGCCAAGCTGTCTTTCTGTTGTGCACAGGCCCCATATGCAAAATGTTCCTATTATTGAAATTCAAGGTCAGAATTCTTCACCAGTGCTTCGTTTGTTGGCCTCCTCAAATTGCCAAACAGTTGTTTATGATGCAGACGAAGTGATACACTAGGTTGGTCAAGATTTTATCGCTCCGAATGCGAAACGACCGTGTCAGAAATTCTGGTCAAATCAGTGTGTTTGCAGTGACTCCTATCTGACCCGCGCGGAAAACAAATCCGTGAATTGATATGGCTTTGTAGGCAGAGAGATAAGAAGGTCGAGACTGGTTTTCTGTTGACAAAAAGTGCTTGAAAATATGGTTTTGGTTTTGTTTGTTTGTTTGTTTGTTTTTTTTTTTGGAACAACTCGATGTACGTACAGGGCCGAGACAACCTTCATACTTTTCCATGTTTATACTGTACACAACGTGTGCGTGGCCCTGCAAGCGACGCGCCAGTGAGATTTATTTATTTATTTGTTTGTTTGTTTATTTGTTTATTTACTTACTTATTTATTTATTTCATTTACTTATTTATTTATTCATTCTTTTTATTATGTATTCATTTTTTTATTATTTATTCATTTATCTATATACTTATTTATTTATTTACATATTTATCTATTATTTATTTATTTATTTATTTATTTATTTATTTATTTATTTATTTACTTATTTATTTATTTATTTATTTATGATTGTTCATGTGACTGGAAAGACATTTTTGGAAAAAACAACCAAAGAAGCTATGTTTTCCTTCATTTCTTATGGATCCTGACTGTGATTTGAAATATTAAGATACCAATGTAAATTCTTTGGACATGGAGATCAGAAACGCATGTACAGCACAAGTGGCCATGCCCGCAGCCAGTCGGCATCATCTTTCAAACTCGATATGGATACGACCGATGGAAAGGAGAATGCAAAGCAAGAAGGGAGAGGGCTGTACTGTTCTTTAGTAATGGGTGATCAAAATGCCTTCACTGGTGTTTGTTATTGTCACAGTGATATACAATTTTGCATGTTATGTCTCAGCCCTGCAACACACGCCCAATGACACACCAAATATTCCGACGCCCGCCCTCCTCCTACCTTCCCATACCAGAACCGTACATTAAAAAGCATATTTATTGTTTGGTGAATGAATTTGATGTGGTAAACAACAGTAAAATCGAATATTCATTATCATACAATTCATTTACCATCCGTTCATTGTAAAACTGTTGATTACCTACTATTATGAACATATGATATTCTTACATTATGGCCTGTCTTAGTTTTAGCCGACTAATTGGTTGATTTTCTTCAGTTTTGCCAGAAATATCTATATGTTCAAATATATGTTCCAAATTCTGTACTGATTTTGCCTGCATGCGTTAATTTGGCAAAGGATTTTGTACCTATGTCCCCTTAAGCATATTTTGACAGATATATTATCTCCTTTTTTTTACCCACAACTTTTACCCATTTGAGTGACTGTAGTATCAAATCGGAATTTCAAATTGGCTTTCCAGCCACGAGTAGGGCAAGTAACCATATTTTTGTGTTCAAAACCCTCACAGCAAAAGAATGCTGAACTGATAGGGGGAACAAATATTCATTTGTATCTTTTATAGAATTTTTAAAAGGCCATTTGACGTTGTTTGGAACGATGGTTCTATTTTACAAATCAATGCAGAACGGCATAAATTGATATATGTTCAGAATAATAAGAGATACGATTCAAGAGTCAAGTTTACAAATCAAATTCACAAATGGTCTTTCGAATATAGTATAAAATAAATGCAGGAGTTAAACAAGGCTGCTCTGTGAGCCTACCTTTATTTAATATTTTCATCTATGCATTGCCAGGCAAATTTAATAACTTTTTGCGACCCTGTAAGAGTTTATGAAAAGCGATTTAAATGCTTATTATAAGCTGATGACCTTATTCTAGTTATTATGGTAACAGAGAACAGATTTTGGAATGGCTTTGACATATCTAAAATGCAATGATTGTAATTTAAATGTTAATATACAAAGGACTAAAGGACTTTTTATAAGACAGGTAGAAAAATAACTAGGAAATTTATGTTACAGGACAGGGAACTATAAATTGTTATCAAATATGTTTACCTTGTAGTTCAAATCTCTATCAATTGTTATTTTAATGGTACAACCAGGTCACTGTGTGACACGGCTAAGAAAAGCTTGGCAAATCTAATGAGAATAATTTATGTAGGAGACACTAATTTGAAAATTTATTTGAGAACTTAATAACCCCGATATTGTTTTATGCATCTGAAAGAAGTATTGCCCAACCTGTGATGAAAGCTAGCATGTCCAGCCCCAGTGCACCAAGTATGCTATTGTAAATGAAGTACTGTGGAATAAATAAGAGAGCTATGTGAGCAGCTTGCTGTCCGCTGACTTTCAACACAAAATTAGTCCCAACCTGATCAAAAGCAATTGACCATTCTGTCTTACTTTAGTATTTTTGGGAAAAAAAATCCCAATAAAGCTGTGTAACCTAACCCAACCTCAGCTAACCTTGACCTCTCCAATTTCAAGTCCATTGATGAAGTGATTTTGGAGATCATTTTTAAGATTTTGCAAAAAACAAACAAACAAAACAAAATTCACAAAATCCGAAAATAACTGGAGCGTGACTGTTTGAGCAAACTCAGAGATCAACCAAGACGCTATCATATCAATGGATGTTTGAAATAATCAAATAAGCTCTAGGGATACCCAGAAGGATCGCTATGCAATTTGAAAACAATTGGCTAAGCGCTTAATATTCATCTACAAATCCAAAAGTCGCAGGATTGTAACCAATTGTACAAACTTTGTAAAAGTGTAAACCCACATCATGCTGAACCATACCAAACTTGGCAACCACTCATCCATGATGGATCGTCGGCAAGTTTGGTGATGATCCGGCCAATGGTTTTGAAGAAATAAAAAATGTCAATTGTGGACGACGGACAAAGATCTACCTTATACTATCAACTGACTGACGAGTTAATTGCAACTTGCGTAAAAATGTGATGAAATTATCCTGACAAAGAGACCTTCACCTCAATAGTCGCTGCTGGATTGGAATTCATGACAAGATACACTTTGAGACATGTACACACACTTTTAGATAGATAGATAGATAGATAGATAGATAGATAGATAGATAGATAGATAGATAGATAGATAGATAGATAGATAGATAGATAGATAGATAGATAGATAGATAGATAGATAGATAGATAGATAGATAGATAGATAGATAGATCAGTCTTGCCAAATTTTGTACGATTTACATGGATGCTGATAGATCAAGCTCTTAAGAAACTTAAGGAAGTTATTGTTTATGGATAGTGAAAAGATACACTGATCAAATTATGAAAAGTATACAGAAGCTTTGATGGAAATACGTGGCAGTCGGTCTCCCTGCACATGGTGGACACGAGAATCATACGCCTCACCGAAGCGTATGATTTTGTACATGTACATACCATCTATAACGGACATACTCCTAGACTCTCAATCATTTTTACTGATCGCGTACCATACATTTGCCAACGGTTGCTCCGAACAGATGAACTGAAAAAGCTAGTTCTATTCGCAGAATGATACATCTTTACGTGAGGAGGGATACATTGTTAGCAGTAACAAGTGAGCGCATACTTTCAACAGATCAGTTGTTCGCCAGCTAAGAGATTTAAACTTGGGCTGTAGACCAGGAGATAGTTTGTATGACTCTTGCCTGAAATTTTTTTTCATCTATTTCAGACAAATATAAATTTACAAGTAAAATCCCAAATGTATTCAGTGGGCCGCACAAGGATTCAAATATACACATCCTCCATACGTCCAAAACATATTGTCTGAGTGCAGATGCGAAAACATGTCCGCCGGCTAAAAACAAGGTCACATACCACAGTTATAAATCCTTCTATTTTTCATATTAGCATTTCCCAGTCTAAAATATCAGCATTTTGGTATTTTAAAATTTCGTGAACTGCATTCAACAGAGAAAATGTCAGAAAAAAAACATAAATTTTTGTCATATGATTCCCAGCTCGTTATTTGGTGATAATTGAAATACGAAAAAACACACCTGGATGTCGGCTTCATACAGGTGTATGAACTATGCTATGACCGGGGTCATATCATTGTTCTGCCTCACCATAAAGTTCCCACCTGGCCTGGAAGACTGTGCACCTGTCAGACTACCAATGAAGCAACTCTGTGATGCAGTAAACCTGACTTAGCTAACTATATTTAAACAGAAGCTACAGCATGCTGAAAAACACAGTATTTTCACAATTCCAGACAACCTCCGTTCGGGACAAACTCGGGACAAATTTGGTCGTAAAGAAGGAAAAGAAAGAAAGAAAGAAAGAAAGAAAGAAAGAAAGAAAGAAAGAAAGAAAGAAAGAAAGAGAAAGAGAGAGGGAGGGAGGGAGGGAGAGAGAGAAAGAAAGAAAGAGAGAGAGAGGGAGGGAGGGAGGGAGGGAGAAAGAAAGAAAGAAAGAAAGAAAGAAAAGAAAGAAAGAAAGAAAGAAAGAAAGAAAGAAAGAAAGAAAGAAAGAAAGAAAGAAAGAAAACAAAATGTCTGGGTTGGCACCCAGACATAGTAAGTGAAGCTGCCTGCTTACAGTCGCCAGGAGTTTGACTAACCATTAATCCAGTACCACAAAAGCTTCATTGGACGTTGCACAGTAATGGTCTAGTGGGCACCGCTTTCCCTTAATTATGCACTGGGCCATTTCATCCTGGTACAGTGGAAGCATATTGGATAGTTGGAAAGCAGTTTCTTCATCTTCTTCTTCTTCTTCTTCTTCTTCTTCTTCTTCTTCTTCTTCTTCTTCTTCTTCTTCTTCTTCTTCTTCTTCTTCTTCTTCTTCTTTTTTGTACACGAAACATAAACGGTAATATGCCTCCCGATAATTTCCCACTGGAGCTTACTGCAGGGCTAACAGCAACGAGGGACAATCAAAGCGTATGTCCATGGATTATATAAAGTTAACCATTCATTTCTTTTATACCCCCAAGGCCGTATATGGAAGTTAAACACAAAATAAGTCACCTATTAGCTCAAAGAAAAAAAGTGTGGTATTTTTTTCTATGAACTTAAATCTGACCCCCCAAGTAACCGACAACACGGACCTACATTGGCAAATATATTAGACCTCTTACAAAATCTCGACAAGTCAGTCGACTGACGACTGCAGTGTCACATTTGAGGGAGCCATAATTATTTCGTGAGAATGAAATGACATAATGCTGACCCACTATCGCCCATGCATTTGGGCTTTGTGGGGTAATAGGCGAGGGTTGGTGTCTTTGTGCCCTTCCAAGACCTGGGACAGCAAGGTTCTGAAATTATACACAGATACATCTAGGATGTATGGATAAATAGATACACGGATTGATATCTGGACGGACGGCCCGACGGAAAGATGGATACTCTATATGGATGGATGGATTGATGAATGAATGCATGTACGGATAGATAGATAGATAGATAGATAGATAGATAGATAGATAGATAGATAGATAGATTAATGAATGAATGAATGAATGAATGAATGAATGAATGAAAGAATGATAGGCCATAAATGGGTGGGCGGGTGAGAGGACGAACATAGTGACAGGAGGACTACATGTCCATAGACATTGCAGGGCGGATGTTGCAAAGATCGTCGAGTTGTGCGCTTGACTTGCGCAGCGGAGGCTCGACATGTTTCACAATAGTGAATCTTTAAATGGTATAGTTAGACATTATTTATTTAAAGGCAACATATATATATATATATATATATATATATATATATATATTTTTTTTTTTTTTTTTTTTTTTTTTTTTTTTTTTTTTGCTGAATACAATTTTGCATAAACATTCGACGACGTACTGTCGTCAGTGTTGAAAAAATGTGAAATGTCGCATTACCGATTTATCCCACCGATATAAGTGTCATCTCGAGTACCTTGTTACATTTGTGTTCTTTGATTTCATTAGACAATAAAGGGAAAACGTATCCTTTTTTGACATGTATACATTACGATTTTTTTTTTCGTGACAAACGAAGTGAATACCTGCACCGGTAATACAGAAATCCTAATCATGCAGTTATATTGATTTATTTTCATAGAGCATCTAATCATGTCGGATTACATATTTGATATGACTTTTTTTTTATTGCTATCTACCTTTGGACAGGGATTTACATACTATACTGTCAGAAAATAAAAAGTAAACTCTGGCATTTGCTTACCATGGTATTCCTGTTTACTTTTAATTTTCTGACCGTATATGTAAAATTGTAAGTCTCTGCTTTGAATAACTGACCACGTACACTGTTGCCATAAAAGACTTCACGGATCATGCACAGCGGCGACTTTCGAGGTCGGGTAACCTGACTGACTTCAGTCGTCGACTGGCTATGGCTGGTCGTTATCCCCGGCCTCCGCACTTAGGACCAAACATGTACGCTTGATCGTTCCAAATTTCGCGGAAGAAGGGAAATATTTTGAGCCTCGACGCGGTCCGCGAAATCGGAAATTAAAAGCGTTTTTCATGGGCCAAGATCCGCGAAATCTTAAATTAGGATATGTTTTGTACAACCTTCGCGTTTTTACGAAATAGGGGGTATAAAAAATAAAATAACTGGAACCCAAATCATTAAAAAGCATGGAGAAAATGAAAATGGTTTCACTCATTACAATTAAGTTTAATCCAGATATGAATGTAACAACACTTATATGCTGCAGATTTTAAGGCATGGGCCACTACATTTGTATCCTTGAAACTGAAAAAATAGGGGTACTTTTTGAGGGTCAAAATCTCCTTGTTTTAAAAAATACGGGAACTTTTCCATGGCAAAAATCTCCTTGTTTTCATCCAAATAGGGGGGTAAAATTCAGGGAAAAATCCTTGAAAAGGGGGTGCATATTAATTTATGGAACTAGCATGTGCTACCACTTTTGTGGGGAGTGCCAGGGCCGGGTCGTTATCTCCCTGTAGTCAATCAGGCTACGGGACCTCGGCAGTCGACGCTGTTGACGCTGTACATGATCCATGAAGACTTTTATGACTACGGTGCACGTGGTCAGTTGTTCAAAATCTGTCAAGATTCCCGGCCTGTGTCTGTGGTTATGTTCTAGGAAGACCTTATTATCTTCATGGACATTTCATTTTCATAGGTCCGGGATTTAGACTGCCTCCCATACCCGATTGAAAGTCGTCTATGCAAGGACGTCGTTGCGCTTGTGTGACCCGTCACGTTCTGCATCACTCGCCGTACGGCATGTTTTCTTGACATGAAATCGTACGGGAATTATCACTTCATAAGAAACAAAGAGATAGTGTCCTATATACCATTTATACGCAAATACATCCATAACCTGCCACATTTGATATCGATGTATTTTCATGGCATATGTTCATATATACTGACAGTACAATTAACAAATTCTCCCTTCATTTGCATAAAAGTTCTACTTATATTGATCGATCGACTGACTTGTCGAGATTTTATAAGATCTCATTGGGGGGGGGGGGGCTGCCATCACACAGTCGTTGTGCATGTGCAACTCATATTCAGACGGCAAAAGTGTTGCAATATTTTGGGTAATACATACGACTCTGATATTTGATGAGATCAAAATATAAACGGCCACACAGGGCGAACAAAGTGTTATTGGGCCTCCAAACTGAAAAGAATTAGCTGAGAGTTGACAGTATATCCCACAGTACGCTTACTAAATCAATTTGACAAACCGGTAGATGTCCGCTCTCAACTGACCATTTTTTTTCTAGATTTTATTAAGTAAAACCCCAAGAAATTCGTCTTTGGATATACCCCGAGATGTCTACAAATATACTCGAAATGCAGGAGCTCCCCGACCCCTAGGAAGGGCGGTACCCTTAACCCCGGCTGGGGCACCGCGACTCCTGCTCTCCTTGCCTCCATAGCAGACCCAAGCTTAGACTTGCACAAGTCCCTGGTGCATATGTCCCTATTTTCCCATCCCGCGGTCCCACCCAGAAGTGCGATACATTTTCCCCTCCACAAAGTTAACTGTATAATATTATGCCAACTACATGGTGTTTTTAAGTAGGTCCTACTTTACTGTTATTTTTTTTCAACTGGTCGACACCGTCGCCGTGCCGGTTTCAACAGTAGCAGCTATTGAGTCCTAGTCAGTTCTAATCCCATTATCATCGCGATAGGGCTGAAGGCAAAGTGGTCTTCGATGAATGCATGGCTAGTCACTGGCCACTCCAGCGAGACAAAGCTGACCGTCTCCCTCCGGCTGCCGACACCAGGACTTGTTAAGCTCTTGGACCAGTAACCTAGGCCTAATGCATTTACATGTTTAAATAGCGACATTCGCTGGCTTATTTCTCCTATTTGAAACGTAAAACTGCAATTTCCTTGGCATTCTGCTTCAAGTTTATACCAGTAGCAACAAGTTAAAACCAAGAAAATGGGGGGTCATGTGATTAGATTTTTTTTTTTACAGGTGCATTTGTGTACCTTACCTCCATGATTGACCGTTCCGCGCCAAATATGTCTCCAAAAATACACAAAGTTATCACATGATTTAAAATATTTCTAGAGTAGCAGTGCCTTTCTAAAACTCACAGTTGATAAGTATTTTCCTATCCAAAATGATGATGGGACTTAATTTTGGATGCTCTGCTCCTGTGATATTAACATCCAATAGACACAGCAACAGTATTCAGTACTCGATCAAAAGTTGTGGATCAGTTGACCCGACCTTGAGGGGTTACTGGTCCAAGACCTTAAACTTGCACGAGCCCACTCTGGACTACCATCATTTCGGTGGGAGTGACGTCACAACATCCGGGGTTTCGCGGGATCCGAGAAGTCAAATTAGAGGCCAGATCAAGTTCAAGACGCCCAGAATATTTGAGTGGTCTCATTGTGTTGTGCTAATTTACCCCCCTAGCACTCTGGGCAGTTTGGATATCTGGCAAAGCCAGCCACTGGGCATTTTTTGTTTTGTTGCGCAACATGCGACATGCTGGCGTAAAAGTGCCACAACTTTTTTATTTTTGCAATAATGCAAAATGATCCACGTCTTGATTTAAGTTTTGTTGAGTAAGACCTCTACATTTCTGTGTGGTTCTTTTGTCAATTTAAACAAAAAAAAACCTCGTGCCCTACACCCTAACAAAGGGAATATGTCGATCTCAATCACGATTTGATCAAAGCGGTCAAATCTGTGTGAATTATGAATACAATTGCATGGGTGCCGGTCCGCGCATTTTTCTTGGTTAGCGTCCCGAACGATGGTTCCTCTTTATTTTTTTCCAAAGATCGTTTGTGTGTTATAATTGTCAATAAATTATAGTGATAGAGCTTGTTGCTGCAGTAAATAATCGATAAACACACTTTATCGCAGTTACTGAAAAACTGTCAACATGAACAACACAAGCGGCAGCGGTATTTTCACCCTAGCCATGTTTACCTGCGGCTGGCGTATTTTACTCTCTTTCCGTGAAAAAAATGGACCCTCTGCTCTATTGTATGCAAAGACTGGTACAGTGGTAGTATGTTATCATTCTGGCCAATTTACAGCGTTAAATTTTGTTTCTTGCTTTAATAAATTGTCCGTAATCGTCACTTGTGTTCACACAAAGTGACAAATGTCACCCATCTTTAAAGCCAGACTTCACAACACAGGCAGCGAGTACTACCGAACGAAACAGCGGTAGAAAAACTTTTTGATTGGACAGCGAACCCCATGTGATCGATTCTGGGGGCTGTAGTTTCCGACTAAAATAACGACGCATCTGTTTGAAATAGAAGCAGTTTTGAAGGGATTTCCCCTAAAATACTTTTGTTTCAGTCAATGGGAGAGCTTGTTAAAATAGACAGGGTTCTGAGAATTCTAACGATATAAACAACATAGCGCGTAGACGAAAAAAAGATCGAGATCGAGACGATGAAATCACCCTATTTTTGCGCAGTTTTGCAAAGTTCCATCATTCAAATTGTCACAAGAAACGGCTGGATCATTGATTTAAATCATCGTATAAGGAAAATATTCGTTTTAACGCAAAATCGAAATAGCCATGGGCAAGAACTTTTGTTTCTCTACAATAAAATGTGCGTGTTTGCATGTAAAGATTAATGAACAACAGTCAACACAAGGAATTTGAGACGGCCTTGAATCGGTCACGTGCTTGACTGCTCATGAATAATTCATAGCAGCGACAAGCCGGCAAGCTTTACAAGTCTCACCAGACGCCCTCCGCCTGACGCGGTGCACTACAATTAATCCTTCATTACACAACAGCTTCTTATGAGGGGTGCCTTATGACCGCTCGCTTCGCTTGTCTGTGTGATAAGAAACACAGTGCAGACCGCCCGGCGCTTATCATCTGGAGTCAATGTTATCTGGTTATAGCCACGTTCCACGCCAATTAGCTAGGTTTAAGGGCCCACCTGTATTGTAACAGAATAAGGCTACGACGTGTGTTTAATTAAAATTTCGTTTTGCAATGAATTTGATTTTAAATAAAATACGGAAGACAGTCCAGTGAGACTTGAGCAAGTCTAACCCAAGCTGCGTATTTTGTCGTCTCGGTCGGTGTAGTAACACGGAACTTTGTCTGCTTTGCAGGAAACTACGCCCGCGGCCTTTATTTAAATCTTCCCCGGTCATTCTTCAGTTTCCCGTAAGAACTTTACGCTCGGAAAGCAGTAGCACTGAAGCACGGCACTGGACACACAAATGATAAATATAATAAATTTATTTCGAAAAGCTACCCTTTTGGCACGGGGGCACCGTAGACCGGGATGCGTCCACGATGCGTCCATGATAGCATAAAATAGGAAATATGTACAAACCAACATACATCTATGACGTCCATAACAGGACAAAATGAGCTATATTAGTATATATGCAAACCAATATACATCCACGTGTGTTCAAAATAATCAAATGATATTTCCGTTGAATAGTAACATCACATAGAATGTTCGCAGCTAACCCCATTGTCCAGATAATCTTTACGGCGGGACCACGCATCAAGCAGGATCTTTTTTTCACACTTTGTCAAATTCAAAAATGGCGGTTTCATTTATATCTGGACTATTGTGTCCTAAAAACATGCACAATTTGGAAAATAATGAGTCCATGCCAACTACATGTATTACCAATCGTGGCCAGTCTGGACTCTAGTAATTTGAAATACTTAATCCACAGATCGTTAAATTTGGGGCATAAAAAAAAGAAAATGCTCTAAATCTTCGGCTCCAAAACTACTTAAAATGCAATTATCATGTTCCGATATGGCCAACTGTGTAAATCAAATTAAGATTCGAACGCGGATGTTCGGGCGGAGCATGTTTATGGGACACTTACTAATCTGCACACAGACACGATGATACTGAACTTGTTTTTGCATCCTTATGCATTGCGTGCCCTACAATCAGACATACGAGCGATCAGCATCCCGGCCACTTTGTTCCGGGTATCCCTGTCCATATCCTTCAGCACCCAGAATTAAAACTTTTCTTGATTATATACAAACAAACATAACATTTGCGTCGTCTTTTACAAAAGGTTTGCAAATTAAAGTGCAGGGCCTTCACTTCTTGATTAAGCAAAATCAGCATCTATTTTCTGTTAAAAATACATCAATGTGGGGATCGTATAATTGCTATACAGTCTTTCAGGGCAACTTCCGTGAAGACAGGTTTTCGCGTATAACTCAGACAAATAGTAACGGACACTGTCGCTATACCCGAGCGAGCCTCCTATTTCTGTGCTCATAAATTTGTTCACGTAGACTTTCATGTTAGCAAATTTCTAAAATTCCCACATAATATGCAGGTTCATTTAGATTTTATTGCTACAATTTGAAATGTGAAATGTTACATCACCACGAAAACCAACTTCAGCAGAAATGATGATCAATTAACCCACAAAGGAGGTCACACGAAGTCCTGGTCTTGCGATAAAGACTGATCCGTCTCCTGTTTATGTCTATACACCATGATGTGTGTATGTTAAACCTTTTTTTTTTTCATGTTGGTGGGTCAGAAAGTGCGATCACGCAACTGGTCATCTTTTGTGGGTGTCCTTGACGGAACCCGATTAGCTCGTCTACCAACACAGAGCTGAGTCCTGGTTTCATGTGCAATTCCTTGGAGGCCCGACGACTCCGTGTATTTACCTCATGTGATTGACACAACTGAGGAACTGACCAGTCTTTTAACCTGGGACTTGTTGCATCAGAAACGATGTGGATGAACGGAAGGCTGCTTCTGCTCGTTCTGTTTTCTTTGATCAGCACCGCCACAGCCGAAGAGTGAGTTTTGATACTACGTACTTTTTGTACACAACTATTTAATACCCGACATGATTATCACCAAAATAATGCGTTTATGAACCGATTATCACAAAACCCACGAGGTTTTGATTATCAACAAAGAATTTAAAGCACTCAACATGGGTGCGGTAATATCTTGTCTTACATGACTGACGCTTTCAACTGTCCAGTTTGCGTATGGAGATGTGAATTGTAAAAAATAAGTAACTAAATGAATAAACAAGGAATGGCGCATCGGTAAATTGATATTAGCAGCAGCAGTAAGTACGTCAAGGTTTATCCGGTTTGTGACCGTTGTGTGAACAAATCTTTAAAAATAATAAATGTAAATCTGAACCACTTTTTCTTTTTCATTGTTTTTTCGCATGTATTGTCAAATCAGACGAAACAGAATACCGCCTGTTAAAGAGGGTATTTAAACCAAGGACGATTTTCATACAAGATGAAACTGTCTACAGTGATAAATTTTATTTAATATTTGATTTTGAATTTTAAACTACACATGAAACAAAAATCAATAGTGCAAGAAGTGGCATGTCAGTGTTGTTGTAAACAGCTTGCTGGCACAAACTTCTGTTTGAAATAGACTGAGGGAATGTACGTGTAATCAGACCTATGGAGAATAACTCAAATGGGAAAACAAATTAAACATTCACTGAAATAAGCTTGAAGGAAACTTCGTTTGCGTGCATCCCCACATGCACTAAGCTCTTCCTCCCCATGCATACAAGGCATGCAAATAAATTTCCCGCCACAAAGCACGGAACTCACGCGCCTGTCAATCACGGAGGACGCGCGGGCATATCACTGTCATAGAATGGGCTATATATACCTTTTTCAAAAAAAGTAGTGTCTGTTAGAGAAATTTAAGTTCACAAATGCAAAAGACATTTATTTACTGCTTTTTAATTGGTAACAAGAATAAATTTCCATCTGCCTGCACTAAGTATTCTTTATTTCCAAAATATTAGTAATATCCCACCTCCACGCACTGGCAGATGGATGTCTTTTGCAAGGCGAGACTATGGTGACCAAGACAACCAGGTGTGCAATTGTGGCGGGAAATTAATGTGCATACCTCGTATTACGGAGATGAAGATCTGGGTCATTAGCAGACATTGATATAAGAGAAACAATTTGATTGTTAGTGTGCAAGGTGCATCAGATATGTTGAGATGTTACAGTTGCTTTTGCGTGGAAATGACCCATAGATGAAATTTAAACCAGTCTCAAGTCCGCCCAGCATTTCTATTTCTTGAGAATTAGCAACAGAACCAAAGTGTAACGACTGGCCATTTAACAAATTACAGATTTATAACTTGAAGCTTACTCGATTTCATCTTTTTAACGGGAGAGAGAGAGAGAGAGAGAGAGAGAGAGAGAGAGAGAGAGAGAGAGAGAGAGAGAGAGAGAGAGAGAGAAAGAGAGAGAGAGAGATTTGTCTCTGGTTCGTAAATACGGTAGGTGTTCATGAAAATGATGTTTAAATTTACGTAAACATACCAAATGCAAACTAAAAATATAACATAACCACGAGTTGTCTGTAAGCAATAACAGTAAAACCAACATGGATATATGCTTCAGTGAAAAACTACCCCCCCCCCTCCCCCCCCCCAAAAAAAGAGGTAAAATTTGCTTGACCGTAAATTTATGTGCTTCAAAAATTGACAAAAGTTTAAATGTCCAAATTTTTTTATCATAACCTGATGTATCTGGAACACTGGATGCACCTACGTCACAAACCAATCAATTAAAGTTAGATTGACACATCTATCTAGAATACTTTTGAATATATTCCATAGCGCCACCAAACTGTCTTCATACAGTAAGAAAGAAAATTAATAAGCTTCTTATCAAAGGCTTTGTTTATATATTCAACATTTGAATTTTACGAGTGTACTTAATTAGCATAAATTAATATTTGCTTTTTTTTTGCATTTCATTCGATGCGTCTGCAGCATAAACCTTTGAATTGAAGTGCATTGACACTTCTTATAGAAACTTTATTGTTCAATGATCCACCCAATTGTAGAATATAGTACTGTTGTGTACAGTTTGGTATACGTAATTGTGGTATTAAAAGTGCTGTCTGGTCGCCTTGAATCGATCCAGTATAATGCTGCCAAAGTATATGCTTTGAAACGCAGTTCACACACTAACTGATTGCGTGAAGTTGGGTGGTCAACCCTTGCAAACGCGCGTAAATACTTTAAACTTGTCCTCTTCCGCACAAAGTACCACAGATTGACTCCTTCCTCTCTGTTTAATGATCTAGTACCTCCTTCTCTCCCTGTGCCCCACAACTGTCAAGATCAGTACACCCCCATTAGTTGTAGAACATCACGTCTGAGCAACTTTTTTCTCCCAGATGCAATAGGACAGAGGAATAACCTTCCATCTGGCATTAGAAAATCCCTTTCCATGCAAATATTTAAATCTAAACTAAAGTCTCCAGCCACAGATAGTGTTCCTGACGTACATTTTCATGTTGATAGATTTGATTCTATCTGTCATATCTAATAACGCCTGGGGTACTCTAGATTTAATAACGACCTGTACAAAGTGACCATCCTCCTAGACCCAACTTATGCCTGTTCTTACCCGGCCGAAGACTCTCCCCTCTTTCATTTCGCCTGTCCACATAACTTTGTTCAGTGAAAGAAATTTTTTCGAGACTCTCATTCCTATAATTGCTCCTGGGGTTAGCCTTAATCTTCTTTTTCATATTGACAGTGATAAGCTAGCCAAAATATTCCTCTATGGCAGCAATGATTTACCTGATCATGAGCATATTCAAATATTATGAAGCTTTTCAACAGTTCATTTCAGACACTAGACGGTTCAATGACCAATATTTCTGAAATTTCACTGGCAAAAGATTCTGACTGGATTTATTTGTATTACGTATTCCTTTAGAGCAGCTCAATACTGAGATGTCATGTTCGTCTAACATTGTATCTGATAATTTTACCTCTTCAAACAGATGTTTACAATGTGCTCTTGCGCAATGCTGACAACCGCTTTGGTAACAATTGTACCGTCCTGCTTGTTATGTATAGTATTTGTGTGTGTGTCCATGCTCTGGAAAGCCCACCTTACTAGTAATTTTGATGTACTATAGGGTCATCCACATGAAATAAATATGTTTAATAAACTAAACCACAATTACCGTGGAAGGAGAAAGCCATTGAAGCACTTTATTTTTATGTTGAAGTTCGAAGAGTGACGGCCAAGTTGATGATGAATCTCTAAGTACGTTGTTTCTGGCACCGAAAAAAGCCAAGTCCATTCTAAGAGTCAAAAGAGGCTGGATTCAAAAAATAACAGGCGAGGAGGAGGAGGAAAAAGAGGAGAGCAGATCCGAGGAAAGGAGACGTGAAGCAGTTAGAAGACACCAGGCGTAAGTGACGGCATTTTTTACGGATCAGCTCTATGGCATTTTTGCGCTCATGGAGGCCCTTTATCAACTGACATAGTGCAGATGGGAAGGCAAAAGCTGTCCAAAAGTGTGTACCCTTCCAGATTATAGAACTTTTTGAGGTATTAATCACAGTAGTTATTTTAGTTTTATCTTTTATTTTGTTTCACTCGTAATTTTAATTTTTAAAAATTTAATGTATAGTCTCTGCTTCATGAATTGCACCACCAGAGGTCACTCTATACTTAAACGTATTTGCCCCGTGCTTTGATACAGGGATGTGCCCGCACATACAGGAACTTCCCTGTTTAATGATACGGGTCAGGCAGCACTTAGCTAGCTTCTATGGATGTCACGTATTAATGTTAAGGGTAATGAACAAGTGTTCCTATGCGATTTAAACTTCAGGAAATCGCTGAAACCTGACCAACTGAACAAATTTAACAGAAACCGGTTATATGGGTATATCAACGTTACGTTTCAATAAGATGTTAAAGGTAATGAACAAGTGTTCCTATGTGATTTAAACTTCAGGAAATCGCTGAAACGTGACCAACTTAACAAATTTAGCAGAAACCCGTTATACGGGTACATCTACTGTACGTTTCAATAAGATCCATCAATGTTTTGTAAGGAGTTGAAAGTATCAGTTGTAGACGGACGATAGAGAAACTGTGGTGGAAAAGTTCAGTTGACTGACAAAATCAGCACAGTGAAAATAGAAGTCAGTCATTTTGGCCGGCCGACATCACAGGATTTTAAAAAGTAAACGTGTAGGCCTAGATATAATTTTATCTGCTCATTTACAGGTTTTGCAGGTCACATTGCTGGGGTGCCTATGGGCCATACGGTACTTGCAGTGTTCCGTGTGGCAGCACAGGTGTAAAAAAGTCTTACCGTAGTGTGTCGCCACCATCGAAATGTGTCTCATACATCAATTCAAAGGGCTGCGCGGGGAGCAATGTCCGCACTGCCGCGTGTAATCGCAGTTGCAGAAATGGAGGCACTTTAAGACCCACTGACTGCAAGTGCCCTTTGGGATACAGAGGCAGATGCTGTGAAATAAGTGAGTACCTGTTTTCTTTCTTTCTTTCTTTCTTTCTTTCTTTCTTTCTTTCTTTCTTTCTTTCTTTCTTTCTTTCTTTCTTTCTTTCTTTCTTTCTTTCTTTCTTTCTTTCTTTCTTTCTTTCTTTCTCCATATACATAACTCTTAAAATTAACCCTGTACGTATTTGGATATTACATGTACAGAAAGCGTGTGCTTTTATCTGTTTTGACATGGGCGTATAACTAAGCCTTTATTATGATTTTGAATATTAAGTTTTTTCCTACAACTCATAGCATGCGCTGAACAGAACGAGACACCTTTTCTGTCGCTCTGCAACTCTACCCCAAAGACAGTTAATATAAACATGATAAATCTATAATTAAGAGTTTGTGTTTATGTTTTCCACTAAAATAGCATTTCATTTTTTTTACTTATGCTTGGAAACGGTTGATCGCGCCGGAGAATAGGGCTTACTGTTGTGTCCGCAGCTACTTCACGCCTCAAGGTTCATTGTCCCAAGTGTTTAATGAAGCAAACATCTGATTATTGTAATAAACAGAGGAAACCCCGATAATATATTAGAAGTGGGAGAGGTCAGTCCTCCCCCATTATACTTCCATGGATTTAACAACCATAAAGTTGTATTGTGTGGTTTCTGTGCATTATTTGGTTACGTACATATGAGAGAGAGAGAGAGAGAGAGAGAGAGAGAGAGAGAAACAGAGAGTAATTAAAGCAGTAATTTAACGAGAGACGAAAACGAGATATGAATGATTATTGATCATCAACAAAATATAAACATTTGATGTAAATTGCTTTCTATGTTGCTGTTTCCTTCCAGCGACCCAGATGAAACAATGCCAAATTCTTATGCTCAAAAATTAATCGCTAGAGGCTTATGTATAATATGTAATGTAATTTCAGATCATTTCATTGATCAAATTTATTACACTGAGGCCATTCGACAAAAGTTTCCGTGACCCAAAACAATGGCGATTTAACCAAGACGCCATGGTTTAGCCCCCACAAACCTAACCGAAATACGCCCAAATGCAATGTTTTACTATTAAAAGTACAAGAAATGATCCAGAGTAGCAAATGTCGTCTTCTTCATTTTTCCCCAAAAATGATACAGGCGATATTTCAACAGCTTTCCCATCGCATTTTCTGGATTCAACGTGTAAAGAGTGTGCCGGGGAAAGCTGTTGACCCAATCCACAGAGGGTTAAACAAGGGTTTTTTTAAATACTAAAATACTATATTACAGTAATTTTCAAACATATGTTGGAACCTGCTGCTGTTTATCTAAATCTCAATTTTTTCATTCCAAGGAGTAACTTGCGACTTCCCGGGACAGCCCGCAAACGGTCAAGTCAAGCCACGTGGTTCCAAACATGACTACAATGCAGTGGTGAAGTTTACCTGCAACACGGGATACAAGCTGATCGGACACCAGAGCAGACAATGTCAGCAGTCCGGCAAGTGGAGTAATTCTGTGCCAACCTGTCAGAGTAAGCAAAACTTTATTTTATTCTTCATTTGTTTTTTTACACAATACACTAACATCTTACGTTGCCAATTTCTTGTTGCAACAAGTGCACTGGTGTAGGGAACCGCACTAAAATTAATTCAACTCCATATCCTTGAACATTGCTTGATTTATTTACTTTACAAACGATTGCCACCTTCCCTTGACCCTTTTAAATCAAAGTTCGGGCCTGAGTCAACAGCTTTCCTTGGCGCGCTTCACCTATTTTGGTGCTAACTGCGACTTAAGTCGAACTACTTAAAAAGAATTGCTCTTAATTATGATAAAGTTGCTAGATTCAGGTTCCTTGTAAAAAGCATTTCAAGTACCAGCATAATGGGCCAAATCAATAGCTTTTCTCGGCGCACTCAGGGCCCAGTGCTGTTGACTCTGTCCCAAATGTGGCACTGGAAGAGCTACACCATTCTCGTCTTTTTTGGTACCACAACCATGGTGATACTTGAACGGCAGGTCCTGTCACAAGGTATTTATGTCTGTGTGCCAACACGGACATATTGTTTTTCTACGATTTCTTTCTTTCGTTCTTTCTTTCTTTCTTCTTTTCAGGCAAATTTGTTCGACATTTCATTTGAAAAGTATTACACGTAAAAACTCCAAACTTGGCATGATTATACTTTCATACATGAAGTCTTTAGTTTTTATAAAAAGGTTCAACGGTTTTGAAAATTATGCAAATTAGGGCCATTTGAAAAATTAAATCTTGAATATCTTCAAAACTTTAATAGGTACAAGCAACCAATTCAACTTCAATTAATATGTTTGTAACACTGCACATTTTTGTAATTTACATGTGACCTCTAAAGGTCAAAGGTCAAGGTCATTTGGACCTTTGAAATTTTCATCTAGTCATAACTCGGTCGATTTTTATCCAATTTTGATCATGTTGGGCTCAAATTGTGGCTATTGTAACACTGCACATTCTTGTAATTTATATGTGACCTCTTAAGGTCAAAAATATAGGTCATTTGGACCTTTGAAATTTTCATCTAGCCATAACTCGGTCAATTTTTATCGAATTTTGATCATGTTGGGCTCAAATTGTACCTATTGTAACATTTCACATGTTTGTAATTTACAAGTGACCTCTAAAGGTCAAAGATGTAGATTATTTGGACCTTGGAAATATTTATCTGGTCATAACTCGGCCAATTTTTAACGAATTTTGATCATGTTGGGCTCAAATTGTAGCAATTGTAACACTTCATGTATTTGTATTTTACACAGGACCTCTAAAGGTCGAAGGTCAATATCATTTGGACCTTTGAACGTTTCATCCAGTCATAACTCAGCCAATTTCCATCCAATTCTAATCATGTTAGACTCAAAATGTAGGTATTGCAACATTGCCCTTTTTTGTAAGAACCTGTAACCTCTAAAGGGCATAGGTCAATGTCATCTGGCCCTTTAAAAGTTTCATCTTGCCATAACTTGGTCCATTTTCATCTGACTTGGCTCATGTTGGGCTTAAATTGTTGGTATTGTAACATTGTACATATTTTTTTGCAATTCACATGTGACCTGTAAAGGTCAAAGGTCAAAGTCATTTGACTTTGAAATTTTCTTCCAGCCATAAGCTTAATGGAATGTGAAGTACCAAAGGACAAAAGTTGTAGCCCGTAATATTTACAACTTTTGAAGGCACACAGACAGATTTGCTTTGAAGGAAATCTTTCCTAGTTTAATCTGCAATCATTTCACTATGATAACTGAGATGACCGCGATTCTTGTTGTTAGCACCGAAAGATTAAAAAACGTTTTGTCGAAAGTGGAGCCAGACCTCTCAGGACAGATACACCTTGGTTATCAACGTTACTGAAAAGGCCGTATCAACATAAAATTGAGTGAATGTGTTGACTCAGTAATATATGTATATACATTATCTGTACACCCACAAGCAGTGCCGTTAGGTTATTATTATTATTATTGTTATCATCATCATCATCATCATCATCATTCGCCTCACATAAAGTTACACAGTGGAAGCAAATCTATTTGGCTTAATATCATATTGAGCAAACCGATCGTAGCGCCAGTTGATCTGGTCTGAAAATTTTCACACGAGCCTCTATCCATTGCCCTCTAGATATGCAAGAAACTAGGTAGGAAGGTTGACGCCTGGCCGTCCTTTTCAGAATACAAATATAAGAGCTACGAGGTTCAGCATTGCAATAATATTTCTTACATACATGTGTATATATATATATATATATATATATATATATATATATATATATATATATATATATATATATATATATATATATATATATATATATATATATATATATATATATATATATATATATACATATACATATATATATATATATTGTACCAAACAGTCATCAACTGTGGCGACCCAGGGACTCCTAACCATGGCACGCGGCACGGCACTCAAACTGTCTACAATAGTGTCATGGTATATTCCTGCGAAACCGGATACAATATGACGGGGTCCAAGAGTATCAAGTGTTTGTCTAGTGGCAAGTGGGACGCAGGGAAGCCGGTCTGCAATGGTCTGTTAAACACAATTCAGTATTTATTTTTCTTTCAGATTAAAATTTGCATTCACCGTCGAAAACGTATATTGGTGCCAGTTTATTAATATATCTTTACATATATACAAAAGATACATGTAATTTCAAGTTTGCTAAGTGCAGAAGACTTGTCGGGATAGCCTTTTTATTTTATTTTTTGCCAGTTGTACTGCTTACTCAATAACAGGTTGTTGACCGCAAAAATGTACATCATCAAGAAATTAAGTCATCCACACACATCTTTAGACTTTACTAGATTCTGAATTAATTAGTTTTGCAGCCAGTGGATGTTTATTTTGTGCTTTTTTCAGTGATAACGTGTTCCCGGCCTCCTGCACCACAACGAGGCAATGTGAATATCCGAAATGGTTTAACGTTCGGCAAAAAGATAGAGTACACGTGTAATACTGGCACATATATGGTAGGTTCATCTGAGCGCACGTGCCAACTTAATGGCCAGTGGGATGGATCGCAGCCAGAGTGCAAAGGTGGGTAAACTTTTCCTTTCCCGTTATTATCCAGTATAGTGTTTCTATGAAGGTAAGACGGATTTTTAGACAGTTTGTATATTACGAAGTCAGACATGGATTTCTGAATAGGAGATACCACGCGCTATCGGGAAATATTCTGAAAACCTGCATTATAAATCCCGACCGCGTAGCGGGGGGATTTATAATAGAATACACCCTAATAACAAGTGGTATCTCCTGACCAGTTAGAATAACTTCTTTTTCACCAAGACTGAAGGCGCCGGCGCTTACCTGAAACCTTCAAATCAGCGAAATTGGGCTTTTGCTGCTTTTGAGATGATGAAGTACTGCTCTTTATCCCTGCTAAGAAGTTTCAAATGAATGTAACATGTTTACTTCTATGCAAAACTTAGAGATGAAAAAGTGTCCCTGGCTTTATAGAGTCAATCAGTTAATTGCTGTTAGATGTGGTCACTAATGGTGATGTTTAGATAACCAATCACAGTCAAAGCCTCATTGGTTGTGTTTCTACAGGTGAGTGAATTATTTCACAGGTGACTGATTAGAGCCACCATATTGTTTTCAAGTGTAGGGGTCAAAGTTATGACAGAGTCTAAGAGATTAGCATTTAGCCACCATTCTTAATGGCCTGAGCAGATGTCATTTGTGAGTAATTAAAGTCAGCAAATCTCCTTGGCTATCTTTGGTAATGAATATCTCAGAAACATTTTTTTTATAAGACTTGGTAATTTTGAGACAGCCTCACTCAAAACTGGGTGGATGAATCTTTGTGAAATTAACGGCTATGTAGAGAAAGGAGTATAGCTTAGGTAAAAATTTTTTACTTTGGCAATATTCCTATTTTAAATGCTATTTTTGAGCTCTAAAGTGGAAAAAAATTATCGATGTTAATTGCAGATGCTTCAAAATTCAATAACATAAAAAACCATTCCTTTTAACGGAACGCAAAAAAATGGTTACCTAAGTTATACTTTTGTCCGTTGATTTCAAGCTTTTTATGCGAAAAGTTTTGTTTTGATCCTTTCTCGAAGTGTAAATCAGACCCCTTGAATAAAATGCCCCTCAAATTTTACAAAATAATATTAGAATATTTATTGTTACATGCAAAGAAACTACACATATTGACAAAACTAAAGATGTATATATTGATGGTCTTGCATCCAAAAACAGAGATACAGTGGCAATTTTGTACCATTCTGTTATATGTACCCTAAGTAACAGCAGGCAATTTCATGTAACTGAATTGTCACTGTTCCTTTGCAGTAATATCATGCAGTAACCCAGGTACACCAGTTCACGGAAAGGTAATATTCAGCAACCCAACGTTAACCCACGGTACGACAGCCACGTTCTCGTGCGACAGTGGTTATAAACTGCACAATTCCCGTCAGAGGATTTGCACGGGTAGTGGTCCACTTGGGAGTTGGACGGGATCACAACCTTCTTGTAAACGTATGTAACTAATTGATCCATGACATAAACATTTGACATATATTTATGCCTTTAATTTTATAATCTTAATAAGAACGAAAGGGTTCACTGTTAAACATTTACATGATAGATGTAAGTGTGACAGAAAGAGCATATGAAGAAAGTTATACATGGAAAGAACTTTCAAACTGGAAAATAAGATTTGCGTCACACAAAATCAAAGTATTCAAAAGATCTGCAACGAGAAGAAAGAAGTTTTGGGGGGTTATTAAATATTACAAAATAAGATTACTGAGCAATACCGAGTAATTATCGCCGATATACAAGAAATTTGCAATCATCATGTTGGGTTACTGGTACCAAGATGGGGAACAGGTTACGTATCTAATGTGTGGATAGGTTACTGATAACTCCGGTGAAATTTTGAGAATCTAAAGCTACCAGTATTATTCTGTAATCTACTAGGTAATTTAATCCAATGTGACACAATGTTTTCGATATCCTATTCGATGCCTTATTGGATCACTGGTATCATGTCATAGTTGGCCGATACTAGGCAAAATCCATGCCCCAAGGGAAGAACAGAGTTGACTTTTAAAACTGATAATTTAATGATATTAACAAATAGAAGCCAGTGAGGTTGCCATTATATTACCTGAAAAAACTTGTCTTTCTTACATTATAAGTTATATAGATAATAGGAAAGGGCCAAATCAGGGTCAGACGGGTGTCTCTCTGACAGAGGTCTCTCCCATGCGCAAGACTTGGTTTCATAATTAATCTGTTATTTTGCAATATAATTTGACACTAACGATCTGCTTTATAACGACCGCAATGCACACAGAAATGCCAACTCTACATCGTCAATCTATAGGCGTATAACCGAAATGCCCATATAAATCCCAGTTGCTGGGATTGTTTGTTTTTTTGTTTTTTTTTTGTTTTTTTTTTTTTTTGTTTTTGTTTTGTTTTTGTTTTTGTTTTGTTTTTTTTTTTTTTTTTTTTTTTTTTTGTTTTGTTTCTTTTTTTGTTTTTTGTTTTTTTTGGGGTTTTTTTTTTGTTTTTTTTTTGGGGGGGAGGGTTTTATTTTGTTTTGTTTTTTTGTTTGTTTGGTTGGGGTTTTTTGTTTTTTGTTTTTTGTTTTTTTTTTGTTTTTGATTTTGTTTTTTTTTTTTTTTTGTTTTTTGTTTTTTTTTTTTTACCTCACATATAATGTCTTGTGAAAATGAAACTCCGTTCCATCAACAAGTTTGTAAATTGTGTATTGTTGTGTGAATTCAGGTTAAGACTTAAACTACAACAGTGCTAAGGAAATCTATCGAGTCATATTCCAAACAGGAGAGGGTCATTGATAACAGTCAGTGTTTTCTTATGCTGTCTAGCGCGGTCTAGATACAGCACCCCTGAATCGGACCTCCACAGGTCGTATTAATCGATGTAATTTCAAAATGAATTGTTCCAGTTATTCCGTATGACAATACATACCACCACATCCATTACTACCCCCCCCCCCCCAAAAAAATGTGGTAGCTCTCAGTTGAACTGTGGAAAACCTTTATATGTATAAAAATCCTACTGAAATACAAGAAAATTACTGTTTTAAATTATATCATAAAATTTAAATTGTGAAGAATATGTCAAAACGAATATAATCGTGTTGATTCCTGCACCAATATCAACATTTGTCCGAGGGTTGGTGGTCCTTCATTAAATTGTAAATTATTTATTTTTTTTTTACTTATTTCCACTTTAGTTTTGAAATCACAATGAAAATAAAAAATTACTGCTCAACTCAGAGCCACCACATCTTTGAAGCGGGCATCTTAGTTAAGGAAATGATGCGCAGCGGTAAAATGGAATGACAGTTCTGTTTCAAATATTACTGATGTGGCATGAACACGGACCTAAAAAGTATATTTTGTTTGTGCAGCCGTAGACTGTGGTAATCCTGGCATTCCTGCGAACGGTGTAAAACAAGGCAGTACCTACACCTTTCCGGCTAAAGTAATGTACCAGTGCCAGCCCGGCTATTACCTAAAAGGAGAGAAGTTCTTACGCTGTCTAGCCAAGCAAAAGTGGTCTGCCAGTCGGCCAACCTGTTTGGGTAAGAACCAACATATACTAAGATGCAGAAAGCCTTTTTGACGTCAGATTAAACAACAACACGTGTCGTTCTTTTTGCAGTTCGTCGAAAGTTAATCACCATATAGTTGCTTTGCCCATGTAGTGATGCACAGACAACCATGATATCGTATCGAGAAATAAATTTTGGCATGCACTTTTCTCTTGAATTGTGTAAAGAATGACAAACTATTTCTGGTACTTGTTACTGTAATATTTTTGATCAATTTTTCATAAAATGTATTTTCGAGGGGTTCTGACGTATCTATCTCAAAGGAACCACTGGTGACGTCACTCCTAGTGTGTTTTTTTTTATTTTGTTTCTTTTGGAAAGACGTGCACCCAGTGTATCATTTACTAAGTGAATATTATCTGTATCTTCATTGTTGTTCTAACAATAAATTTCAACTTGTTAAGCTGAAATTATTGCTATGTTATAAAAACTGAAGCTGGTCAAATCATTACGTACACTATATATTGAAGAAAACTAAAAAATAATGATATATAAAAACTAGTGGTGTTTGATGTTGAGAAGAAAGATGAAACAAATAATTTTATTTTGTGTAACATATACACAGATTTTTTTATTACTTATGAGCAGCTTGTGCCAAAAACTATTACAAAATCGGCGTCAACAGTGAGACCACCTGCAGCAAATGCCCGGAACATACACACACAACAGTGACGGCGGCGGGTCGCCAGGAGATGTGTGTTTGCAATACAGGTTATAAGAAGAATCAAGTGGGTGTATGCACACGTGAGCAAATGTACTTCCTATTGCAATTTGGAAATTTGGTACAACCCGAGAGAGACATTGTTTTTATAGCAACAGCGAAAATACATGGAATTGTTGCCCAAATGCCTTGTTTGATGATGTTGCTGTACAATTTTGATTGACAGAACCCAGCTGCCGACATTCTTTCAAGTGTGTTCATTATGTTGCATGTAGTCCATCCCCATGAACGTAAAGATGATAAAGACGACGACGACGACGACGACGAAACGTTATTGAATATTCCAAGACACGTACCTTAGAATTTTTTTTCACAAAAAAACGTTGCTTTTTAAACAAATATAAACATATCCATATCCTTAGTCCAGATTTGTAACGATGTAAATTAACGTCGTCCACATAATAGAGTTCCATTCCATGTAGCTAGCCATTTAACTTGCACAAACATATCCAGTGAATGAAAGGAATTTTTCCCTCAAATACATCATAAAAAGTTGCAAAATGAGCAACGTAAATGATTTATATACGAATTTGTGCTAGCTGGAAAGGTATGATTTCTACTTATCGGAATGAATAAATTACGCCGTAAGTTCAACCAAATCTAGACTGGACAAACATAACACACAAAGGTCTTAATCTGAAAAATGTCAGATCGGTTTTGCTAGGTGGTACCATAATATTGGTTCGTACTTCTTTGGACGTAGTGCTACGCATGCAGACAGTCCATTTCTTAAGAGTCTCATTAAATTTATTTACACCCCTTTGACCTAATTTTGATAATACATGTACTACTTTTGCAAAACAGTGATCCGATGTCGCATTCCAAAGGTCCCCAGGAACGGCAGGCGAGTTCAATGCAAGAATAGACTGAACGAAAAATGTATGTTTGAGTGTTTGGATGGCTATATTGTCGACGGAGGAAACAGCATGAGAACTTGCCAACTTAATGGGGAGTTTGATGGAAACGAACCAGTTTGCATTCGTAAGTAGCATTGTATTTGACTCATATAATTGTCAATAGCATATTTAGACAATTTCACTGGTATGCGGCAATTTGTAATGACAACTTTTTTGTTGTAAATATGAGGTTAGACAAGGCAAAAGGCCGTTAAGTCTAGAGGCTGATGTCCAACCGGTTTCGTAGATTTATTCAACTCGTCAGGGACGGTTAGGAAGACTGCCTGCGCCCTTTTATACCTATTTGGAGTTACGCTTGTTGTTACGTTGCGCACGTGTATTGTGTTTACGTTTTAAGCGTGATTGGCCATAGTTGACTGATTATGTCATCATGATCATCTTCAAATCAGACTTATGTCTGATTTAAAAATCAGTATCTCCCAAATAAGGAAATCCGATCTGGGACTTGACTAAGGTTAGTTAATTAGTGCAGTTTTTCATGGGCTGGGTCAAATCAGGACAACTGAATAATTGTGCTGATGCCCTGAATAGGGACTAAGAAGTGTATGGGTAACAATTTCTTGATTAAGAAGGTGTATTTGCAGTGTTCCATTTTTTAACTTCACAAAGATATGTGGAAATTATACTGGCTTATTAAGGGAAAGTGAGCTCCGACAGTAAAAATTTAGCATTATACAGAGCAAAGGTGCTCACTTTCCCATAATGTTGAGACCGAATGGTTCGACTGTGCGTAATTGATGCATCCAATGTTTTTCCCTGGTTAGACGCATCTCTCTGCTGCGTACTAATCTAGGGGGTGTGGGGATGTATTGAAGAATATGGACTTCTATGTTCAGTCCATCATGGTCCCTTTGTGCAAAATGTCTGCCTAAGGGCTGTTCCATTGAGCGGTTGTAAAAATGGGCAGAAATTTTTATGATAATGCGGCAATTTGTAATCAGTTACGCAAAATGTAGTATCGTTACATTGCGCAATTAGTAATATCTTTCAGCACAATATGTTACAAAAGTAATAAAAATGTAATAATTGTAGAGAAAAATAACGGAGTACCATTTCATTTCTATTGAAAAAGAAAATTTCCTTGAAAAACAGATTATATATTCGCTACAAAGCTTAATATGACCATGTAGTTTACAATTTAATATATTATAATTTTCATTTGGTTATTTATGTTATAACGATATAGAAGGTGTTATTGAGAAGACCCGCTCTTGTTCCAGTCCTTAAAGATGTACTTTCGTCTGTAGAAAGTATGATGTTTAGTTGGATTGAATATATTTTAATAAGACAATAATTGGGAAAAAGGCAATAATCTGTATCCGTTTTTCTATCTTTGAATGGAGGAAAGATAGACAAGATGCAAGCATCACCAAAAAAAAAAATGATTTAACAAAGACATTACACTTGTAGGTGTTTTTTTGTGGCCAAGAATAAAATTTTGTATGTAGAGTAAAGCTGTACTGTTTCTAGTCTGTCTGTTCGCATAATTAAAAGTTGTGCCTTGCATCACGTATAATATTAAATTTTGAATTTTTGTAAAGATCGTGTTTGTTAAAGTCGCGTTGTTTCACCGAAAGAAAGTAGCCTATGCCGATATTTGTCAGGTTCTACAATTTGGCAACATCTGAAATTGCGGTAAACAGGCCTGAAAGTCGTTGGAAGTAATTGAAATTGCAACATGGATCGATGAATTCACAGTGAGCCGTGTAAAAGCTCCTGGAATTTACTGTGGCCTTGCCAACCCTTTGAAATAATCCTAAGGGGGGGGGTGTCCAGGTGAAAAGGTTTCAAGAGGGGAAATGCTGATCGTATTTGATGATTCCTGGTTTGATAAAAAAAAGTGTATGTGGAGAGAGATCTTTAGTTTCATCAAAGAGGCTCTGTGGGGGAAGATCTTTGGTTTGAGGGCTGTTACAGAAAGTGTCCTCCAGTGGTGGAGGGCGGCAACGAATTTCTAGTCCGGGAGGTGTGTGTCTGGGGGGGGGGGGGGGGCAGGTATACGGTACACTTCATGTTTGGACGATTGGGGTATGTTCTAATTTTCGTTTAGGCGATGCTGGAGTATTTGCAATAATATATGTCCCGGTAAATGGGGGCAGTTTTGCCCAAATTTTACATAGAGTAAAGAGCCTATACAGAAGTTAGGTACTTCAAATAGAACTGAAATTTGAAGAAAATCAATCTTAATCTTAGAGACTACTACATGAAACTTAATAAGGAAAAATCGGAAAACGCCGAAATTAAACAAACACAGTGTCACTGTCATTGATCCCGTAGGGTTTATTCATGTCAATTGTACACTTTTAGCTTGGAAAAATGGGTTTATTAACAGTACGAAGCCTGATACGAATATAGCAGGATCTCTATTCCAGAATTCGGAACACGCAAATAAAGTAAAACTAGAAAAAAATGTTTTGCATGTCAGCAAATCAGTCTGTGTACTTAGAAAACCTTTAAAGGTTGCCTAATAGTATGTAGTATTTATTTAACTACTGGAACAATATCCTATAAATTAAGGTTGAAGTGGCTCTCCTTTCTATAATAGTTTTTAAGTTATTCAAGATTCAAATTTTATCAATTTGGCTAGTTTGCTTAAATCAAACTGAATACGGCTATCCCACAAAACTATCAACTGAAGTTAAATTGGCACCACTATCCATAATAGTTTCGAAATTATTCAAGATTTATATTTTGTGCATGCACCTAATATCCATAATCTTAGTGCTGTAACTTTGGTACATCTCTCATTGGATACAGCAATGTCATCAGCCTATCAAGTAAGAACGAATGACACGGCTATCTGTAATAGTTTGAAAATTATTCGATATTTAAATCTGGGGTATTCCCCTAATTTGCATAAATTGAAATGCCATTTTGGTTCACGTTTCATTGGATGTGAATATGTCACAAGCCCAGGGATTGAAGCGGGAAAGCCACCACTATCTATAATAGTTTTGAAGTTATTCAAGGTATATATTTTATGGATTTGCTACAACTTTGAGTCACGTTTCATTGGGAGTTGCCTCCATAAGATCCTCCTCCCTGGCGAGTGTCCACGTCAGTGAACGCAATAGCGAGTCAGGGGGATGCTTTGGACGGAAATTTGGAGCGGTTATGTCAAAAACCTACCAACTGAAGTTGGAATGTCACCTCTATCTGTAATAGTTTTGACGTTGTTTCAGAATTACAATTTGTGTCTTTGCTTGATTTGCATCATTTAAAATGCTACAAATTGATTCATGGTTCACTGGTTTTGGCTATGTTACAAACCTTTAAATTTGAGGAATATTGGTAGATGTATTTATAATAGATTTGGAGATATTCAACTTTCAAAATTGTCGAATGCTCTTTATAAGCAGAATGTACAATGCTGTCCATTACATTAGCAGGTGTCACAAAGCTCTATGTACAACTTACAATTCCGTGTCTATCTGCAATAAGTTTGTTGATATAGAGCTTTTAAATTTAAATTGTCCCTAATTTCCATTAGTTTGAACACCACGACTGTTCCGTACAATATGCACAACTTCACTGCTGGGTCAATCACTGTGCTAAGCTTGGTACTTTTCTAAACTACAGTGTGTAAGTAAAACTGAGGGCAAGATTTACACGGAAAAGAATAAAAGTATTTGAGGGAAAACGAAAAGTCTGTGTTAGAACAACTACTAAATAAATAAACAATACAGTATTTGACGGAAACACACAGACATAACAATTTTTCAAAATGTACCTGATGGGGACATGTGTATGATCGGATGGGGATGAGGGTTTCCACATTTGCCCCCCCCCCCCCCTGCAGACACACACACACACGGTTTTTTTGTTTATTTTTTTTTTTTGAGGGGGGAGGGGGTAGTTTGTTTGCTTGGGGGGGGGGTATTTGGTTTTTGTTTCCTGTTTTTGTTTGTTTTTGTTTTGTTTTGTTTTTGTTTTGTTTTTGTTTTGTTTTTGTTTTGTTTTTGTTTTTTTGTTTTTTTTGTTTTTTTGCTTTGTTTTGTTTTTGTTTGTTTTTTTGTTTTTGTTTTTGTTTTTTTTTTGCTTTTGTGTTTTAGGTTCTGTTTTTGTTTTTCTGTTTGGGAAACAAATGTAGTTTTGTACATCAAGGAATATTCTTTTTATATGAAATTGCAGTCTGGTATGCTACCAACATGAATATTGTCGTGGTCAGCAACTAAAACAGTTCAAATACAATAACACAGATAACATCTTACAGTAGGGAACAAGGAGAAACTATAGTTACAGGCCTAGGGTCCGCATACTATTTGATTCTATCATGCCAGGAATACACATCAACACTCTAAGGAGTCAAGTCAGTTAACTGCGAAGTTTTATCAACCTTATGAAATGAAATTTAGAAAAGCACGGCCCATGCGAAACTCCCCAGATCTGTATTTCAGATGCAAACAAATTTGAAACCACTTCAAATATAAGACCCTGAAAAGTTGCATGCATTACCGGTAATGCTGAAACGTATTGATGTTAACATGTCAACAGTAAATATTTTTAAAAGATAATGATCATAAGTTTTTTTTTTTTTTCAATCTGAATGAAATTTAAACTCTGTGCGTTATTTGTTGAATAAAGATAGACAATTGTGAAGAAAAAATTGAATATGCCAGTGCAACAAGATGTCGAAATTACTTTTTACATGTGTTTCAAATTAAAAAAAAATAATGTTGACACATATGACTTGAAAACGTTTCAGAGATTGCTTATTTTTGTTTTGGACACTGAGTGGTCAAGGGGTGTGTCCAACACCGGCGGAGGACACATTCATTTCATTCATATTCATCCAGCATGAAAAAGCAGAACTAGCAGATTTATCGGTTTCATAATCTGTATATTTTGGGTCGACTGTATATGTAGTAGTAATGGTACCCAGTTACTCAGTCTGCCCGGGTCTGCACTTACAGGGGGCCCAGGAACATTGACACAGGACAAAACTGGGGAAATTATTTCAGTTTTCATATTCATCAGTAAAACTTGCCCATCCAGTACATTTGGTAAGATCTCTCTAAGATCACATCTACTCCAAACTTTTATCCATATTAAAAACACTGTTCCGTTCATATTCTTCCCGGCCAACTGGTGGCCCATGGCGCCCTCTAGCGGTTGATTTCGGTACCCACTGCGTGACTTCTGGTATTGACCAATCGCATCAGTTATTCACGACAGACACACTCGGAATAATCTGATGCGGGGTCGGCTGGGTGGGCTTTCGTGTAGTGGATAGGTAAGTATTACAAACATGTGGAAATTAAAATAAATTTTCCAAATTTGTTTCGTTATGTATTACCTATTCGCTACATTTGGGTGATGTACCAGCAGAGAGGAGGAGTAGCATCAGTTGGATCCCAGAACAGAGGAATTTAATCCCCAAAACACTCCACTGGTATGCAGCCATTATGTTCCAAAATGTGATCTCCTTAAAAGCATCCCAGGAGGAAGCAATGGCCTCATGAGCTCTGTTTTGATGCAATTACTTGAGCTCCATATTTACCTGCTGTTAAGTTGGCCAACTTAATGGCCTTCCATGACCCAGCTGGAGATAGTATTCACATAGATTCCTAGAGCATCCACCAATTTGTGAAGGTGGAAATAATGGAAGTCTGCCATTTGTGATGGGATTTGTTGTTTTTGTAATGGAGTTTCAGTACTTCAACTGTGAAAAGTGATCTTTTGGGATTTCGACACTCCAAATATGTCAGATAAAGCATTGAAAGAAAAGTCCACAGAAGCAGTGATCAGCTAATCAGGGATGAGTGTTTAACTCATGAACTAATGGTTGGGTTTTAGGAACACCTGTGTGTGATCCTCTGACTAGATACCCACCAGCAGAAAGTCAGAAAAAATTGCACTATTTTACGTTCACTAAGCCTGTCTCCTGTAGACTTATCTTATTTTTACAAGCAAATGTGATACTTGAGTAAGTATACAGAGACACAATACAATTGTTCATGCCGAGTTGTACCAAACTTTTCTGGACTGTAATTAATTATGCATTCCATGCAGAATTTATTGCCAGGCACTTAAACTCATGTAGTTTTATTATTTGTCCCAAATGTTGCCTACTGACAGACAGAGTAGCAGCAACATTAAGAGCCCTCCAGGTGGTTCCAAGCTGAGCTATATGGATTGAGTGTTTACCACCCAGACTAGCTCCTCCTGTACTGGTGAGATAAACATTGTAGGTTTGTTATTGTCCTTAGTGACAAATAGGTCTATGTGAGGGGTAGCCCAAAGTGCCCAGAATAACCTGACCACCTGAGGGTGCAGGGACAATTCTGTAATGATCACCTGGTCACTGTGGGACAGCAGATCAGATTTTATTTTGAGGACTTCTGCTACACATGGAACAGAACTAGTTTCCCTTGTTTGCACACCAAAGTGGATGCTTCTTGGTCAACATCAACAGGGTGCTAACGTGGTCACCCCTTTGTTTGTTCACATGCACAAACATTGCCTGATTGTCAGAGCAAACCAGAACATGCTTGTGAGACAGACCTTCTGAAACCTCTCCAAAGGCAGCCAGATAGCATCCAGTTTCATCCAGTTGAGTGGATAAGACCTACATCAAGAAGGCCATACACCAGATGCCTCCACCCCTTCCTTTTCTGGGACTAGGAAGAGGCAGATGTAAAACCTGGGGGACCATGGCTTTAAAACTTTTCTCCCACCCCTTTTGCCATGAGAGACCTGTAGTATCCCAGTACTCTGGTGACCTTGTCTCCCATTAGAGAGGGAAGGGAAAAGCTGTTTGACAAGGGAGGTGGCCCTAACTTAATAAAAGTAAGAACATATCCCGCCCTTACCAGGCTTAAAATAAACCAACCTTTGCATACCAGTTTCAACCACGCATGTGGTACCATGGCATTGCCCACACTTGTTGGGGATCCTGGACCTCTGAATGCTGAGAGGCAAGGGAACACTGACATGCATTAATAAGTGCACAGACCAGTCAGCTGTGGACCAGGGCGCCAAAAGCCTCTTCTGCTGCTGCCTCTTTCTCCTCTTTTTCCATTATTTTAGGAACCACCACACTTAAACTTTCTACTCTTAAAAAGCTTGTGAAGTTTGCCCCCATCAAACCCCTTCCACTTTGGGACTTTTCCCAGCATTGCTACAGAGAGGAGACCATGTGGATCTGCATTTGAAGTACCTGTAAGTTGTCCTGATGTCCTAAACACACCTGGGTCCAACAGCCATGACTGGTTTATGGGCAAAGGGTACAGCTTTTACTGCATGTGTTGCTTGATAGATGCCTGCAGCTGATAAGCCCAGCATGGCATTGATGTCCATGCAAACCCTAATTTCCAGTGTGTGGTGCAGAGCAAGGGTCCCGGACAGGTCCAAACAGGTGGCCAGGTGACATGACGTTGAATGGTAGGTATTATTCTGGGCATCACTGTCCTGGGACGCAGGGTGCCTAACTCCTCCTGGGCCTGCCATGGTGTAAGGACCCTGGTGGATGCCAGAATGCGGTACATCCTTGGCAACTTCCTGCACTTAGGAAGCAAATCTAGGGTGCTACACACATATGGCCAATGAAGCCTCGAGATGCTCAAACATGGCCTTAGTCTGTTTTGCCTGTACATGTGGATTACCACTTGTGCCTGCTATTTCAATGTCTGCAACATTGGCGTTTGTGCTATTGGATTAAGTTTCTGCAGGGATCCCTGCCCTTGACTGCAGAAATGATCAACAATCAAATCAATATTGTAGGCAGTGAATGACATATCAGATGGTGTTCCCCATCCTCATCCGTTGGGCTGTCATTCTTCCTCTTGTATGGCCTGAAGATAAGTTAGGCATTTCCTTCATACATCAGCAATGGGTGGCATGGCAGGCCAGAAGACCCTGGAAACATCTGACCACAGTGTCGGTGTAGGGGGCATGGGCACTGGAGACTGTGAAAGTTTACTCAGTGTAGAGAGGAGTGTGACAATAGACTGGACTCAGGACGTGGCTGATCATGGTTCTGGGACACAGAATTGGCCAGCTGGTCACATGTGTGCAGCACCGCAGTACAGCAACAATGAATGCATTCTGTTGTGATGAAGAGCTTCATGATAGAAAAGGGATCCTGATCAGTGAGACAGCACTCTTTGGTAACTCTGGAATATTTTTGCTGTCATTGTTATGCCCCCCTTCGAAGAAGGTGGGGCATATAGCGTTGCACATGTCAGTCGGTCTGTCGGTCGGTCGGTCAGACGGTCTGTTGGTCGGTAGAATGTGGTTTCCGCACAATAACTCAAGAAGTTTTTAAGCCAGGACTTTGATACTGCATAGATTTATTATTCTAGTCAAAAGCTAGACGAAGTTTGAAGATGGGTGACCTTGACCTAATTTCCAAGGTCACAGTGGTACCTGACCTAACTTTAGTTTCCGCGCAATAACTGAAGAGGTTTTTTAGGCTAGGACCTTTATATTGCACAGGATTATAGTCCATATTTGGGGCTAGATGAAGTTTGAAGATGAATGACTTTGACCTCATTTTAAAGGTCACAGAGCGACTTTACTGAATATGGTTTCATGCTTTCTGCATGATAACTTATACCTTGGAGCTAGAACTTTTATATGGCACAGCTTTATGGTTCTCTGTAAGGGCTAGGTTGATTTCGAAGATGGGTGACCTTGACCCAGTTTTCAGGGTCACAGAGAGATTTTAGTTTGACTGTGGTTTCCGCACAATAACTCAAGAAGTTTTTAAGCTAGGAGTTTGATACTGTACAGGTTTATCATTCTAATCAAAAGCTAGGCGAAGTTTGAAGATGGATGACCTTGACCTAATTTCCAAGGTTACATTGGTACCTGAGTTAACTTTGGTTTCTGCACAATAACTGAAGATGTTTTTAAGCTAGGACTTTTATATTGCACAGGATAATAGTCCATATTTGGGGCTAGGGGAAGTACGAAGATGGATGACCTTGATCTCATTTTAAAGGTCAAAGAGCCACTTTACTGAATATGGGTTGGTACCTGAGTTAACTTTGGTTTCCACATGATAACTGAAGAGGTTTTTAAACTAGGACTTTTATATTCCACTAAATAATTGTCCGTATTCAGGTCTAGGTCAAGTTTGAAGATGGGTGACCTTGACCTAATTTCAAAGGTCCCAGAGCCATTTGGTTGAATACTGTTTCTGCATGATAACTTGCATTTTAGAGGTAGCACTTTTATATTGCACAGCTTTAGGGTTACCTATAAGGGCTTGTTTGAGTTTGTAGATGGGTGACCTTGACCCAGTTTTGAGGGTCACACACAGACAGTAGACTTCCTTTTTTTTGCACAATAACTGAAGAAGGTCGTGAAAATGAGTGACCTTGCCATAATTTCCAAGGTCATAATGCCACTTTGCTGAATATGGTTTCTAAATGATGACTAACTTTTCAGCTATAACTTTTATATTGCCTAGGTTTTTAGTCATTTTTAAGGGCTAGGTTAAAGTATAAAGATATGTGACATTGATGTATGATCAACCTTCACTAATTTTGTAAGGTCACGAGTGCCCCATTTAGCACTATCAATAGGGTAGCCAGGGCAAGGTAATGAGGGAGGGGGGCATCTATGTTTTACAAACATATCTTGTTGGGTTTGGAATTTATAATTATGGGTCATGTTTTTTTAGAGGACCGGTTTAAAACGGTTTATGGGTTACTACCTGTCTCAAGTCAGGAGTGAAATTTGTTTCTTCACATTGGTATTAGAAAATGAATGTGGATGCTTTGGTAACTCTGGAATATCTTTGCTGTCATTGTTGGATTTGGAATTTATGTATATGGGTCATGTTTTTCTGTTCTATTTGCATGCCAAATGGTGTCTTAACTCCCCTTCAGGCAGCTGATCTCGGGGGGGGGGACACAGAGGGTATGGATGGTGAACGGTTGCCAGTTGTCGTCCATTTCCTCCTTCTTCTCTTGTGTCTGTGCCAGTGTCAATGCTCCCTCCATTCTTGCTTATCCCCAGAACAGTATTCCCTGGATTCAGCTGGTGGGTCAGCCTGTGAAGCTGGTAATGGTGTTGGGCTGCTACCATTGGAGGTGCAGCCTGCACCATATGCTGAACAAGCTCCTGTAGGAAAAGGCAGGTAGCTGCTGTTGCAAGGGCCCTGCCACCAATACCTGGACTGTGGCCTCATCAAAGTTAGGCATAGATGGTGGCTGATGCAGAATCCACCATGCTTGGTATCAATGTTGATATTGCAGTATTAGATATTCCAGTCACACATGTATTCACACCTGATGTTTTATGATATGAAATGTAACATGCACACTGGGGAGGCAGGGTGGCCATACTCACTCTGGGGTATGCCATGTGTTCCCTGATAGCATGCCATGGCAGTACATCAGGTCAGCTGGAATGGTGGCCTGTAACTGTGTGGCGACAATACTGGTGATTGGACTCATAGAACTTGTGTAGGTTACAGGGCCAGCACAGATGACAGGTGCTGGACTAGAGAGTGGTGTTGTGTTGGCTTGGGCTTGATGCAGGTAGCCCGTGGGTGGAGTGGTCTCCACAATGGGGCTTAGTACCATGACTGTGGATGGAGCTGGAACATGGGAAGCTTTTTGCTTTCTTCTTTGCTCTGCTGTAAAGTCCGCTTTTATGACTTTGTCCCAAATTTCTTGTGGCCAGGACTTCCATATGTTGCAAAGTCTCTCTTTTGTTCACCTAGCGCCCATGACTCCAGGCACCCCTGGCAATAGCTGTGGTTGTCTCTGTTTGCCAAAGTATGTCCCTTGGCATCTCTTTTGCTGAAAGTGTCATGAGATGCCATCTTGATGACAACGAATTGGTGGGAAGGTGACCAAAATAAAATGCCTATTCAAACAAAGGGAGAGAGCACCTTCTGTAAAAACACTCAACTTACTACTTGGAGCACCAGAGGATGTCTGCCAGAACTACGTTGTAAGCAATAGATATTGGATGTTATCGATGAAACACAATATGATCAACATGAAAAACGACATGGGTGCAAAGCAGCCAAAGAGAGAAAAGTGATGTGATTGGACAATACCAGAGGGCATGTGCTAGAGGGCACCATGGGCCTACAGTCCAGAGGAATATGTAGGCCTGTGGAGAAATCAGAGAGACCTTACCAGATGTAGTAAATAGGTAATGTATCATCACACAAATATAAAGATACATCGTAGAAGAAATATGCCCTTTAGGAGTAACAACATCTTTGAAGTTTCATATTAACCCCTAACACGCTATTGTCGAGCACGCTCTAAATGTATGTGAACATTGTTTGCCACCATCGTTGAATCCAGCCACACACAATGCAAGCTAAGTTTCATCTGCTTCCCCCTGGCCCACAATGTATATTTACCTGCAAGCATGTGCATGTCACCATAGACAAACTTCAATACTTGTGGATGGCTGTTTCGACTTTGCAGTAGAAATATATATTCTTATCCAATTGATAAAAATCCAACAACTGCCCGTTTTTCACAACATTTTGAATGAACAACTTTAAAATTTATTCCCAAACTTACTAACTTTGCACTCACGATATTTTGCATCATCCGCCATTATGTATGGAATCCTTAGATATTCGTCTTTCAATGTAAGAAACTCTCTTTTGGCCATAAAAAATATATTCCTGGGGAATCCCTTCAAAAATGGCCCAGAATGAGAATAGAAACGTCATTTTACCTCATAAATGCACTTATGACATTCCAGGCTCCTCATTTGGTGCATTTGTTCAGGTGCCGCTCACTGTCCAATCAAATTCGTTCTTCCCCCATGTGCCTGCCTCATGGCCGCAATGTTGGAAGGTGAACGAGTCGTATTCACACGAAGATTATTGGACCAAGATGCTAAATTTTCACATATTTTCACAAAATGCGTTCGATCGAACAAGTCTAGACACATATATAGGCAGGAGTGACAATTCCTTACGGAAGGCACCAGAAATAATCAGACCGCGCTGTGACGAAGCATCTGCGTAGCCGTAAACGCGATGACGATGTGTTGTTGATAGCTGTCTCCGATGCGTCAGTTATTGATGTTTTTAACAAAATTTTGTTGTTTTAATTTTATCAACATGTGTGAATGGAACAAATCTGTATGACAGAACAAGATAGTTATTAAATTCATGATCGAAGGCCGGAAAAAATAGACGTACATACCAGAAAATCATGCCCGGGCGCATGCCTGAGTACACTCGCTTGTGTTGCACGGCCCGTTTTGCTTGGTAAAAAAAGGAACGCACTAAAGATCAGACTCTTGACACAGCCTTCGGTATCAAATTTTTCAGTTAGATTGAAGTAGAAAGTGCACCAAATTATAATAAATTATGCAATTTCTGACCAACTTCGTGTTCGTCACTTGGAATGAATCGCAAAAATAACAGAGTCCAAGCATGTTTAATCATGCATGTTGCTTTTTGCACGAGTAAAAAACTGGCCGGTGACACATTGTGTGCGATCCAAGATACTGGCAGCTTGGCAGGGGTATATTTAGAAACTCTCATTTTTCAGTTTCAGGGACCTGAAAATTGTCTTGGTTCTAATTATATTTAAATGCTATAATTCAAGAAACAAAAAATGCGTTCATACCGCTTAGGTAGTCTGCTTACGTTTGTTGTGGTTTATCAGGCAAATGTTTATGCGCGTCTCCCGTTATGATGATTCATTGGTTAACAGAGTCTATTAAGAAGAATATTCAGTTTCAGAAGTTTTTAAATTATTTCTTCTATATGTATTGTTCAGATTATAAGAAGGGACAAATTGGTTCAAATATGGTAGGCCTATATATGTGACAATTAACTTTTCAATGCATTGTGCATAGTTTATGTTGCTGACGACATGCTAGTTTGGAGATGTTCAATTTCAGCTTGCCCAAAAGACAGCTACAAGAAAGCGAGCAGCATGTGCAAGCCCTGTCCCAAAAACTCTCACACGAAGCGTGCAGCAAGCATGCGCGAAAATTGCACATGTGACCCCGGATACGAGAAGAAACCCTCAACTGACATGTGCGTTGGTAAGTCCAATTATACCGAAATTACATTGTTGAGTCGTTTGTGATTATGGAAACTTGGTCAGTTTATCTGGGCATTGGTCAAAAAGCGATGGCAAAGACAACCTGTTGGCATATGAAGCATGGATTTGTTCGATCAGAAGCCGCCCTCACGGGGCGAAACGAGGAAGTATCAACGCTACGTCATACGAGGAAACTGGAGGATACACTTAAGCTAAACGGAGAAAAGCATCCCAGTTAACATACGTATTTCTTGGTGAATAAGCTGTCTCCGCATCCCTTATGTTCTTCCATTCTTACTGTTTCGGCTACAAACCCACTTACAATTCCCGTCAATGATTTGATCTTTTGCAATTCAGGGTTGCCAGTGCGCTCTATGATAAATAAGTTTCTCTCCTGCAGTTGGGCAATGGAATTAATTATATATGGATGTCTGAAGCTGGAACTTTATTGAGATATAAAAGTCCAAAATATGTCAACTGTTGGTCTTGAACAACACAATTTTGTCAAAAGATTTCCTGCTCTTCAACATAGATGATTGCGACTAGCGCTGAGCAATACACTCTCACCCATTCTAAAATGGCGTCAAGGACACAGCTCAAGATCGGTGTGCTTTATCTGTTGAAGATGCCTGACACTACACTTTTCAGTCCGCTGTATGCTATTCACCGATCAAAACTGAATTTCCCCCCACACGCCCCCTTTACCATGCAAACAATGTTATAACTAATGATTGCTATGCATTGAAAATCAGCTGTTCGTGACATATTAAGTACTGAGCTCTTTAAATTGTATGGACTAATATACTTAATATTACAGTACTATTTTTTTTCACTGATAACTTCTGAAATTGCTTTATGCTTGGTGCAAATTAATTGGTATTTACCATGGTTAATCACGCACAAAATTGATCATGTTAGTTCCTCTATCTTGTGCGTGTGTTGTCACTTCAATTTGTTCTGCTTTTCATCAGAGAGTCACATGTTGCAGTAGTTGTCCGACAATTCGTCCTCTTGCCACGAGATTCATTTAGGGAAAAGCCCTCTTCCTCAATCGTATTTGTATATCTATATATCTCGCTCATTATAATAATGTTGTACTGTATGTCAGCCTGATAGAATATGTTTGCATATATATATAACTTTGTTTAAAGAGAGTTATCCAGCGTGTGAATGACACTCACCTTCCCTTGGGCCTTCTGCCGCAAATTTACAATGTGATACAGTTGTAGAGATGTGAACAGAAAGAATACATACGAGATAGACATGGCTGGAGTTTAATACACAATATTGCAGGTATTCAGGTGGTGTGGTATCTCACGGATTTAATAGAGTTCTTGCATTTCCTTTAGAAATGTTCAGCCTCTCGAAGATTTTTTTTCGGGTAATTCAAGTAGCAAAGTGTTTAGTTCTACAGTAACCTGCACTTCTGGTTCAAAGTGGTGACCTAGGTTTGGCTAAATACAGAGTTGCTTCATGGTAGATCTTAAATTTATGTTAGGAACACTGTCAACAAATTTAAACATGCCCCAAATGTTTAGCCTGGCAAAAGTCCATTCAGAGACTTATGCATTAGAACAGTGTTTTTGAAAGTTATGTTCTCTTCGATAGACAATTTAATTTGGATAATAAGACCTTGTGATATTCTGTGTCCTGTCCTTTGTCTTTTTTCGCAAGAGGAATTGATCTACGATTCCTCCTTCTAAAAATTTTGTCAAATGAAATATGCTTAAATCAGATGCGCGGATTTAGCTTAGTGTTGATTGTGTGGTTAATTGCTTCCGCAAACTGCACATGTTTTGCTTAAAAAGAACTTGGTAAATGGCTATAAGAGATGAAATATAATTTGCCTGGAGAGGGGAGGGCAGTTGCTGAAAAAGGCACTCAAACTCAAACGTAAATCCACTTATTTTTCCATTAGTCTTGTCATCACTGTTCTTTTATAAGTGCTTTGACAATAAAATGAGTCTGAGATATTAATCATTCTTGATTGCGACGTTCAGTGCTTTTCTCAGGGTTTTGTAAAGGCAGGGAAAATTCCAAATTGTCAGGACATTATACCTTCACAGAGCAATAAAAGGAAGAGCAGTTTTTATTTTGAGCAAGGAAATATGAAGAAAATATCAGGAGGGCAGAAGGGAGCAGGCGAAAATGGAAGGGAACCACATGATGAAGTCAGGGAGAATCTCCCTTCTAAATTTGCCTCAGAAAAGCACTGACGTTCTGTTGTTTCTAAGTGATCGGTACATTTTTATGGCTATTGATCACGAATAAACCTACACAAATGAACATTATTGGAGAGTAGGGCCTTTATCACTGTCTATAAGTTAAGCACTATTAGCCTAAATTGTTCATTAGTGCCAATAATGACACAGACAGCTTTATTATTTGACAATGTTTATCACCAATTTCTAAGGTGAAATTTTAAAATAGTAATATACGGTAGGTCACATGTCACACCCAACTATCTTTTGACCAACCATATCGTTTCAAAAGGAACAGGTCTTCTGTTTTACAATGCCGGCATCCCTCCCCCCCCCCCCCCCCCGCGGCACGATTCATGGTAAATACTCTATAAAACATAGAATGTACAAAATCTTACATGCCTGAGATGGAATATGATTTTTGTCTCAACCGGGATCGCTGTTGGTGGGAAAAATAATCCTTTGTGAGATAAAATGGTAACTCACTCTAAGTCATGCAAAATTCTCTCTATGAAAATAAATTCTCAAAGGGAGTGTGTTTTATGATGTTTGTTAGGTTTTGTGGTTATTCTAGCAGTTTAGTCACTTCAGAATATTTCAACCAAAATCATTGAGACACCTGATTGAAAATGTTGTCTGGTATCCCGATTACAACTATTCGTTCTCAGACAAGATTTATATCAACTCTGACATAAGTGTATTTGTTGAGCAAACAATAAAGTCAACAGCTTTCACCCGGAAGCTCTTGGCCAATCAAAGCGCATTGCGGAAAATTGTTGACCTGGATTTTGCAATTTGAAATGTAAGAATATCGGTACATTAATGAAACGTATTTTACGAGGAACCTGAATCTGCAAGCATTGTAATAATTCAGGAGCACATCTTTTGAAAGCGTTATATATATATATATATATATATATATATATATATATATATATATATATATATATATATATATATATATATATATATATATATATACTGCCATAAAGGGACTCTATTTCCAGACAAAAACGAATGCGCTGTGAACAAAGGCCGGGGCCCTTGTCAACAGAGATGCTTCAATGCCAACGGTACCTTCTCATGCGGATGTTACAACTATTACAGGATGGATGATGTAAACAAGCTGCGATGTGTCTGTAAGTCATTTGAAGTTAGGTTGTTATGCATTTTATAATTGTACAAGATCATTTTTGAAGGATGGGTGTATTCACACACACACACACACACACACACACACACACACGAGAACTTTATCTGTGGTAGTGTTACGTAAATTTACAAATAAAGCAATATAACATTTAACTGAGTTTGCAGATATTTAATACTCTTTTCAAATGCGCGAAGTAGGAAATCAGTTAAAATAGATAGCAAGTTCACCGAACCTTTGGGATAAAGAGCTTGACCTAATATTTTTTAGGAAAGGTTCATAATTGGCCGCACTTTCGTTCCGTAGAGTTTCGAGTAACCTTTGCTGGGTAATTAAAGATGATAAATACGTTGCTTCGCAGACACAGTGCTGTAAATTCGTGATTTTCATGGCATTCTTTTGACTTAAATACAAATGACTTTCATTCTTTTCTGACTTGCCCTATAATTTTGCTGTTAATATCCAAAGATTATTAGAAAGTTTGGCTACAATAATTTACAGTTTTTAGACTTGTCTGCTTTGCTACTTAACTTTATCTTTTGGCAACTTTCTGTTTTAATATTCACCTCAGATATTTTAGGCTTGCATGTTTTCTGTCAGGTTAACCCCCGCCCCGACCCCACCCCACCCCCCGCAGGGGCTATCGGATGCAAGCAGCGGCCTACGACAGTTACATGTTTGCCTAATTGTACTTACAATCCTGTTAAGAAAAATTGTTTTGATAACATGTTTTTGGCATAAATGCTAATGACTTTCATTCTTTTCTGTCAACCCTAAATGCACATTTACTCATTTAAAAAAAAAAAATACTCAAAATTGACAGTGTTTTCTCAAATGTCACAAACCTGACACATTACGTTGATACATTGACTCAGGGTTGGCAGTGAAATAGAGCTTAATTGTTTGAGGGGTAAGTGTCATCATGGAGTTTGTTTTACATTTCTGGTGCATGATGTCCATTGTTGCAGTCGTTGTTAGGATTTCCCTTGGTTTGTACCGGTGGTCTAGCTGCAACTGTTTAATTTACAATCACTGAGACTGAATAGAATGCCCCAGCTTGTTTCCACTTCAGTTATACACTGGCGGGTGGTTTAACTATGATAAGCTGTCCAGCTAGAAAGGGTACATATTGGTTCAGGGGTAAGTCAAATTGTTCTTCTCTGAACCTGTACTATACAAATTTAGTAATTATGGTTTGTTTCACAGGTATTCTTCTTTCACGATGAAGCTCTGCATTTATAAGCAAAACTTCACGTATTTAGCTTATTCATCATTTGCCACGTTCATATTTATTCATTATTATGTGGGTTGTCTTTCTTGAATATTTAGCTTAGACCAGGAGCCGCTTCTCAGAGAGACATGTACGGGTAATAGGCTCCGAAACATGTTGAGTAGTTACCCGCTGAAGACCCTTTAATTTATTTGGGCTAATACAGCCTATGTCAAAATTCTACAGAGGAACGTGTGCAATATGGACAATAGTAATTCCATATGTATATAGGTTAGACAGGGACAGATCAGCTTATGGAGAGTAAAGAGTTGGGACTGCGGAATAGGGCAATGACTACTAGGAAGTGGTTCTGGGCAAAAAGACACAAATACAATATGGATTGAACAAAAGAAACAGGAAGCTTAGTCTGCCCAGGAAGTAAGTTTGTAACATACGTGACCTGCTATATCAATAAAAACGTCAAAAATGAACACTTATTCATAAATTCCCGCAATAGTTTGGGTGTCCTTTGAATCAGTTTGATTTTGGTGTCGAATGCCAGAACGTAGCATCCAGAGACTACTCTTGGTGCCAAGCTCAGAATTCACTTGACAGAAGAGTCGTCGTTAACAAAGGAACAAATGCAGAACTTCAAGATTTGTATATCTTTCTTCCTTACGTTGTTCTTATTGTTTGTCAATATTGTTACCAAGCATGTCAATAAATCCATATGATCCCGCTTGCCGACATACATACATACATACATACATACATACATACATACATACATACATACATACATACATACATACATAACACACACAAGCACCCCCCCCCCTCTCAGCCGAACGCCTGTCCAACCGAACACGTCATTTGGGTCCCGACGGCGTTCAGAGTAGGGAGGTGTCAATGTATGTATGTATGTATGGATGCATGCATGCATGTATGTTTGCATGCATACATGCGTGCGTATGTATGTATGTATGTATGTATGTATGTATGTATATATGTATGTATGTATGTATGTATGTATGTATGTATGTATGTATGTATGTATGCACGTATGTATGTATGTATGTATGTATGTATGTATGTTCATGTATGAATGTGTGTATGTCATGTCTCGGGACGTAAAGCATCTGTTGCTTTACATATATCCAGTGGATCAAGTAATTTTGTCTAGAATGTGTATCTGTATGGTTTTCTCAATTTACAGTGGAAAATCAGTGTCGGAATCTAACAAAAAAAGATATGCCAATTAACGGCGGAATGGTTTGTCATCATCACCGGGTAGAGAATTCCAAACAGTGCACCGTCAAATGTAACGAAGGCTACGAGTTTCCCTCGGACAGAAACAACTACGATGTTTGTGGACCGAGTACTGGATATACTTGGACCTTTGACTCGGAAGGGGGACGAAAAGTTGTGCTGTGTATCAGTAGGTTTATACAAGTTTCAACAACATCTGACATGTTCAGAGCATAATGAATAAGTATATTTAAAAGATGTAAAATATATAATTCATAAATGGAAGAGACGATCGGTTCTCATACACAAACAGTTCCATGTTTTTGTTTTAACATGCTCGGCCAATGAATGAATTTGATGCGTACAAATAGAAGGTTATGAAATGAAAGAAATATTTGCTTCTGATATGTTCCTATGTTGCAGTTTTATTAACTCGTTAGTATATTTTTATTGATCTTGTCTTCAGCAAGTGAATAAAAATGAATGGTGTTTGTTTTATCTTTTATCAGAGGAATTTTACCCGGGCTTCAAAATGAAAGCCAAATCAGCATACTTTGTCCGCGCATGCCCAGATTTGTCACAAAAAGAGAAACAGGAAGCCAAGGAGTCGCTCAAGAAATTACTAACGGATGCGAATGTTTGCTCCAGAAGCGGCGCCAAAGTATGTAATATCAAGGACATGGAAATAATCTGCGGGGCAACAGTTGCCAGACGACGTAACAAGAGAGGTGTCCTCGAGGATATAACATCGGTAGACTTTAAGTTTGATGTTGATGCCTATAAAATGGAAGACAGCCCAGTTGTGTGCAAAACCAAAATCTGCCCAATGCTTTCAGTTCCAAGCGCATATTGTCAGACACATTGCAGTCCGATTTACCGACAATTTTTGAGGGCTTCCGTAATTTGGGCTAAGAAAAGGTTGACAGATATCTATGCACAAAAAAATAAAGACAACATGAAGTTTAATATGACTAAATCAGACAGGGAATTTGTGCCACAGGAGAAAGCAGTCACAACTTCCGATGTCATCGTCCAGTGCGACCCAGGAATGGAAGCTTCAGGGGATATCTGTGGTAAGATTTTTGGCACAATGTTTATCAGAGACTTGTTTGCTATTTCTCCTTTTCCCGCTCAAATCGCCCAGCGTCCGGGGGTAAATTGTCGTCTGCATCAATGTTTTAACGTAAATTTCGAGATAACAGAAACAATATTACACTTTATTATACCTCAGGCATTAATCTAGTGTTCTGATTGGCTAAGTAGGCGTGAAACAGTTTTGACTGTTAACCGCAAGAAAATTACTGTTGCCTGCTGCCAACCTTGTCACAAGGGGCACTTCAAATTTAACCCGACCGTGACCCCCAAAAAACAGACGACATGCAGCGTCTTCAGCGCACACAAGACAGGATGGCCAAGGAAGGGAGGTTCGCGTCTCAGACCGATGGAATGAAAGTGACGTGATATTTGTTCATTTATTGTTCTTCGGTATAATAAAGGAAATGGTGCCCTTGCTTTGTGGAACAGGAAGCATTGTAAACCTGAGGGATGGACTGTCAACCCTCAGCTTCGCTTCGGATTGACAGTCCATCCCTCAGGTTTGTACTTCCTGTCCCACGCAGGCAAGGGCACCAGTTCATTAATGTTTGTAGGCAAGACCTGTCATGATAGCAGACCCACAGTTAACAGGCTTTGTTGGTGCAGGTTGGGTACATACATCTGCCTCACGCCAGAAAAACTAGTGACTCCGTCTGACCGGGGAACGGGAATATACTGTGGTTGTTGTGAAGTGTGTCTTGTTTAATGGTTTATTGTTTGAATTTAACATACCACATAACGATTTTGATATGGTATTGATTTCAATTGTGTCGTTACATCCGGGTGTACAGTGAATATATAAAATGGAACTACAATGAACATTTAACAAAATCATGGAATTTATTTTTATTGTTGAAGAGGTTTCAAACCTGCCATCCCATTTTGAGGCTTCATTTTTCAAAATCAGTACTCAGGTACGGAAGGAATAAAGCAACAGAGACAAATGAACATTTGTCAGCATCACCTTGCAAACAAGACATTTCTGGCCGCGAGATTCTTGACACATTCTCAGAGTACATTAGCAGTTTCTGCACATTCCTTCCACTTTGAATAACGTTGCAGGAGATCGAAGTAACACTTAATCCCACTGCTCAGTTAATTATGCAAAATCAGCTTCTGTCGTCATACATTGCCAACATTAATTTTAGAACTTTTAAGTTCCATTTAGTGTTGGAAGACATGCAGCTGAAAACAGTGAGAACTTTAATCCTTTCAGTGACTAGTTGGAGATGGAGATAAATTTGTCTGGCGAGCTTCGAGCGCAGTGCCCAAAGCCACAGTAGAAGTCTGTCGATCTAGCCATTCATTTTTGTTTGTTTGTTTATTTGATTGGTTTTTTTTCTTTTAATTTATTGTTTTGTGATCTGAAATACAGCCATGCTGGTACTTAAGTGAAAAACCTTTCGCTGTGAGGAGTGTGGATCTGGACTCAGTATGATTCAGAACAGCACACGATTTGTTGTGATTAGCACCAAGAGAGCAAGCCAAGCCTTGACAGGGCACACGTCACTCAGCGGTAACTGTAATGAAAGGGATCCACCCTCCTGGACTGGTCTTGCCCTATATATTAAGACCAATATGAAAGTGCGAACTGCATGTGTGCTTCTTGGTTAATGAATCAGCGCCTGGAACTTTACCTCACCGTATCATACTTTGAGCTCAAAGTTAATTCTGTTGCCTTTCACACAGTTGTAATTCTTATTGAACAATGTTTTGTGTTTGTATTTGGCAGGAATTTCCACTAAGTAGTGCGATTACTGGATTTTACCTTTATATCTAGGCAAAGCAAGTGCTCATGGGTCGGTACGTCACATCTACATGGTCACACTGACGCATAACATGTGTTCTAAAACAGACACCTGGACCTGGATTAAACTATTACAATAGCTATTATTCTTTTTTCGACCTGAATGAAACATTTTTTTTTTTATTCCCAAGGTTCTCCACCTGTGCCAAGTTAGTACCATGAATTACTTGAAGCGCTACCTCCTGGTGACATGTTCTGTTTCGTTACTATCGTTGATCAATTTTAGCCAGATATACTTTTAATGTACTCCTCAGTGCCATGCACCAAGGGCTATTTCTACAATGCTACTTGCAAAGGTTGCCAGAAGTGTCCTGTGGGCAAGTTCCAGCCACAGGAAGGAAAGGAGGCCTGTCATCCCTGTCCTTCGGGTACCTACTCTACCAAACCTGGCTCCGAGCTTTGTCCGCGTACGTACTGTCTTACCAAACTTAACTATTCTGGACCAACGTTTTTCACGAAATTTATCCATATGAACACTTTCATATTTGCCCATTTTCACTCACTTGAACAACACATTTTACTCGTGTGTATTTGTTTTTACTTTTGTTTGTGTGAAACTAGCCCCATGTGGTCTTGTCTTGAAAGTTCGCAATTATCTTTGAAATTTGAACGTTCTAGCGTGTATATATACTCTTGGTATTATCGCCTAAGTGATGCAACAGGCACTACACATGTAAATGCTTTACAAGATTTTCTTCCCAAGTCGCCAGCACACTGCTTAATTAATATCCGATTGCTTATTGCAGCTTGTAAACCGGGGTTCTACGGCAACGAGTGTAAATCTCCCTGTAAGTGTGTCCACGGAAAGTGTGATCGTAGGACTGGTCAGTGCACCTGTAAGAGTGGATGGGAGGGTCGCAACTGTGATATAGGTACGCATTGTGTAGACATCGTATATTTTTGAGCTGTGTATGATACGTGATATGGACATCTTTCCTCTTGCGCTTTCGACGTTTACAGTGTAACATTACGTCTTTTTTTTAATTCAGTTGATAATTTTTCTTGGGCTTTCCGTTTCGATTTGATTGGTTCCGCTTGAATAATTACATGCTGTACATTTTGCCTGCTGTGGTTTGATTGAAGCTTCATTTATTTAATCTCGAAAACAAACTTAACTAAATATCTTGTGTATGTATGCATGTATGTGTGTGTGTGTGTGTGTGTGTGAGAGAGAGAGAGAGAGAGAGAGAGAGAAGACAATATAACACCCTGTTACTCTCAAGTTATAACTGACACGAAGGTCGCTGATCATTTTACATCGAGAAGGAAAAAGACGTGTAAAACTGACTATGTCTGACAAAATACGTTAGACACCATCTCAGCATCTTATGATGTATTGCATCAGGTTGCTTTAAAAAATGTTTGAGTCATATCCTGGAGGCCTCAGAATTCATTCCAAAGGTCTTTCTTTTTACTGCTCCAAAGGAGCTCTATTGAGAGATTTTTTGTTATTCCTCTACACTCATTTCATTGTCCTCGCTCTTCCCTCGTACTTTTTCAAATGTAATTGATAGAGATCACCTTTAGTCTTTGTTGCATGCCTTTCAGTTCTATGATATGTGCCCTTCAATCTTTGTTACATGACCTTCAGTCGTTGTTCGTGTGCTTTAATCTTTTTTACAACTTTGTTACGTGTCCTGCACCCTTTGGCTTTGTTACATATTTCCTTCATTTTTTGTTCCATGTCCTTCGTGTTTTTTTACTTGTATAAGTTCAAAAGACATCAAAAGAGGCCCCCATGTATTACTTGCGCACATTAAGTGATTATAAGTGACATTTCTCGCAAATAGCCTATTCCCTATGCACGAAGAACAATTCCAAATGTAACTCTTGGTTATACATACGTATTTTAGATACACCCGGATGTAAGAGAGGTCCTTGTTTCCATCGGGTAAAGTGCACAGATATCCCTGCTCCAGGAATGGGTTTCCGGTGCGGCCCTTGTCCGAGAGGATACGCGGGGAACGGTGCTAATTGTTTTAAACAAGGTTCATAATATACATCAAGGACAAAAGCAATGTGACGGGATCTAAATATAATTCACGTGTACTTCAGTGTGCTGCAGATGCATTCGCTTTTTTCATTTACATATAATTAACCTGTAACTTAAGGCAATGTGCCAAATTTTCAAGTTGGCTGCTGTGGAAATCAGTATTCAGAGTGCATAAAATGGACACAAAATAAAAACGTCTTGGGATTTGACGTTCCATGGTGTCCGCAGTCAAGGAAACGTGGCTAATGTACGGTGTCCTGTGATATGAAAGTTAATTTGACGCATTGTATTCGTGGATTCTGACACTTCAAAATCTTGAAGAACATTCAAGGTTTACACTTACGGTCGGAACTTGTGGGTTTTTTTTTTTTTGGTTTTTTTTTTGTTTTTTTGTGTTTTGTTTGTCTGGTGACATAATCACGCAATTTTTCACTATGGAGGTAATATGTCTGAAAGAACACCTCGAGTGCCAGATCGGAACATGAGTTAAATATTCACTACCGCTTCGATCAAATTTTAAGTTATCTTTTTATTAGAAATCCATTCCGTAATATTGCAGTGTAGGTCGTTTGACCGACAGTTGTTTCTGGGGTCTTTTTGGTTACAAATAAAATCCTATTGAATGTGTTGAATTCTTTGAAAAAATACAGGTCTTTTGGAATATTTGATACCAAAAACAGAGAATTGTAATATACAGGAAAGGAAAGGTGGAGAGCCCACACAGACAGCTTCAGTTTACTTCTTAAAACGTGATTGACGGGGAAAAAGTGACTGGTTCCCAGCACCATTATCCTACTATTAATTTGATCAGAGGGCAAGAACACATTGAGCCGGCTCGCTGATCCCACAGCTGAAAAAATTGATGTGTCTGGATTCCTTAAATCGTGACATGTGAATTGACATCTCAATAAAGTGTGATCTGTCAAGTAATGATTTTTTGCCCCCATGAATTGTGACAATACCTTTTCACCGTTAATTTCAAAAGTACAATTTTCATATTTGTAATTCGTTAATGGGATCTCCCACTGCCTCCCCCCCCCCCAAAAAAAAATAATAATAATAAATAAATAATGTCACTAGTAAGCATAAGATACTATTTCATAACTGCATCGATATCAGATCAATTTCACTGGCAGGGCTATATCATACCAAATATGGACGTATCTAGCTCTAGCGTCGCATAAAATTCCTGAAATCTCAAGTGATGGAAACAAAGGAAAAAAAATGGAAAAAAAATCATTGAAAAAATATCATTCATGTAATTATTAAAATTTCATCATTTTTCCTATCGCGATATAATTGTCAGTCAATTGATATTCTCTTCATTTTGCGGATGTGATTTTAGGCAATTAAGCTTGTTCAGATAGCAGACACACTTTCCTCCCTGATTTAATGTCAAAGGTTATTACCACTCTTTCTGTCACCTAATGGGATACAGCCTAATTGTCTCCCCTTTTTTCATGTGAAGATAAAATGCACATGTACCAATTCCCGGACTAGAAAGTCTGCTTGCTGGTATCACACGCTGATCGACTGTGCTTGTGGATACACTGCGATGATGGAGCTACAATTTTGGTTGAAAATGTCGGCAGCTGTATGCGGAGTCGTCATAGTTTATTTCATTGTGCAGGTGTCGATACTATGTTTTAAACGCCGTCAACATAGGGCATTGTTGATGAAAGACTTCCACGGGCCTCCGCAACACTGGCTGCTGGGCAACTTAAAGAGTGTAAACATATTTTTAAACTTCATCGTCGTGCTCCACGGTAGCAATGGTTGACTGGTGTGGTTTCGCCGCCATTTTGATGCCACCTATTGGTAGTTCAAGAAACGCATTCTCGTCGCACCATGCACGCGCCATGCACGCGCCATGCGACGGGGTCATTTCAAGTATGAGGTAAACGTAGGTCTAGGGATGTGGCCGTCAGAGGGAGAGCTATGTTAATTCCCTCGGGACCCTTTCGGGGCAGAATCTGATCAATGGATATCCTTTTCAGCAAACCAGTTTGGGAAATCCGCCATGATATCCATGTAGTACGACGATGGTAAGGCACTGCAAAACAAATTTCCTGTTTCTCATTTTTTTTATTTCACATAATATATGGCAGCCGGGAGGGTTGTATATTATTTGTTATCCTTTTAAGCATGAAAAATTTGTCACAATTTAACAGTTAACAAGAGGAAAACCATCCGGTTTGACTTCACTAAATAAAATTAAGATTGTGGGTTAAGAGTGTTGGAGCAAGTGGTATTGTGAAACAGGAAATTTATTTTATGGTGCCTAAAGTTAAATCATGTGATAAGATCTTAAGTGCAAACTTGACGTGTGATCTTTCTGATACATGTTCTGTCTACTTTAATGTAAATTATACCACACCACTGTAGGCTTTTACATAATTTATATTTCTTATGTTTGAATATGGTGATAAGCATGTCCTTTCTCCTTTTTTGTTGCCAAATATTTTGAACAGAATAAGTCGTATTTGATGAATGGTATTGTATTTGTGTACTATCCAGTCAGTTCATCATGTTATCATCATTAAAATACCCCCCTCTCTCTCTCTCTCTCTCTCTCTCTCTCTCTCTCTCTCTATATATATATATATATATATATATATATATATATATATATATATATATATATATATATATATATATATATATATATTATTATTATTATTATTATTATTATTATTATTATTATTATTTGTTTATTTATACACTTCAGATGACACCAGAGATACTGTTAGACACAATGTGTCGGTGGGGCCGGGATTATGGCGATATGTACACAATTTCATGGGGCGGCTATATGATTGGACTCAAGGCAATTCACCCTCGTAGCGTCAAAATTATACTCAATAATACAGGTATCTATTTTGCTTTGAAAGCAATTGTTATATTAATCATTCTTAGTGCCATAGCGTTGTCATGGCCGCGCGCGTACCTCGGCGCGAGGTCAGCACGCCGAAATGACAACGCTATTTTTAACCAAACTATGTATAACCGAACTAAACCATCAAATCAACATTTCAACTGAATATTCTTAGTAAAATTTGTCCCTTTTACATCACAGGGCACCAGATACAACTTTCACTTATATAGACATGCACTATGGTAAAACTGGGAACTGCGGAAAAAGACTCGACTGACAGCTTTGTCTACCATTATCAATGTAGTGTTTTGTCTTAATTTTTATACGAAGTTATTCACGAGGTTAGGAAAAGACTGATTAGTTTACCAGGGTAATTTAACAATACGAATCCGATAAGGTTATTAACTGAACTCTTCACAGCTAATTTCCAAAAAGTCAATGTCATCTGAATAGGCAGATCAACAGCTTTCCCAGGCGCCCAAAGCGCACCTAGGACAGCTGTTGACTTGATCAAAACGTGGTATTGAAAGAGTTAAATTGAGGAACATGCCATACTTATTAAGAACAAGTGCCTCCGGCTGTGCCCAGGTAACAAATTAAACTAACCTCAAAAGAGGTAGTGTGTAAAAGGGGAAAGAACATCCATTTTCAACATGTTTCAACAAATGTCCAAGTTACCCAAGACATAACAAAAATATGTGTGTGGTTCCGGTAACGTGACAGACCCTACTGAAAAAGCCCAACCCTAAAATTGATGGGAAAAAAGTACTTTCACGCCACCCTTCCCTAATAAATACTGATCCACGCAGGCCAGTGCTTCAAACTCAGTCAGAGACCCAAGTGGCCTAAAAAAAATTTCCGGTGGCCCAAATGTGACCTGCACGGCTCAAAAGGCCGAAGGCGGGGGGGGGGGGGGGGTCTGGGGGCATTGCCGACCCCCCACCCTTCCCCCAACGAGAAATTTGAATTTGAGCATGCAAAATGGTGCATTTTAGTGAGATTCGAGTATCTTGCCTTCACATGGTTGACAAAATCACAACATTTTACTCATTTTTGTACTGGTTTGGCTATTTTACCTCAGATTGTACAAAAATCTGATGAAAATTAGTGAAAAATAAATTTTAAAAAAACCATCGCCATGTTATCAATAAGATGAGATAAGATAAATTTTGCATTCATACATGTGAGGCTTTAGAGAATTTTTGCACACATATTATGTTTATTAATTTGGGGAAAATTAACAGATAAATTATCCTGCAATTAGTAAGCTGTATATTTTCTCTACAAATGCAAGAAGAAAAAATACATTAAGATAATCATTAGACCTGAGTGTACTGAACTTTTATCACTGAATGTTGATTGGTAATATTTTATGCGCATATGCCAGGATGGTGCAATTATATTGCTGAAAGCACACCAAACTATGATGCATGAAATGGGAGTACCAAATGCCTAGGGAATCTTGCCTTGGCTTATTTCCATGGTGGACCACAACATGAAAATAGCAGAAATGCAAGTATGAAATCAGAAAAATATTAAGTTGCTCTGCACAGGTTTGTAGCTGATATGCTTTAATTATTTATGAATTAAAAGATTGATCTAAATTTTCAATAAATTAATACATAAATATATATAAGCACCAAGGCCGTGCTCCAGGGACCTGCTGTATATATAAATTGCAGGTCCCTAATAACACTAGGATACTGAAACTATATGTATATATAAAGGATTAAAGGGGTCCCTCTCCAGTACTCCCATCTCGTGCATTCAGAATGATTTCACTTTATTTTTTAAAACGTTCTTACATTCACTCTCTTTGATATACCCTGGCACGTTCTGCATGGGAATAAGTTATAATCGTGGTACAGTAGTACTTGCAATTACCGACTCCAGTCCCCCACCTGGTCAAAACGACCAGATTCCGTGGTACGGGCGCTTTTGCTATGTTAAATTACCTGACGCGCAAAACCACGGTGCTGTCCAATAGGTCTTGGACCAGTAACCTAGGCCTAATGCATTTACATGTTAAAATAGCGACATTCGCTGGCTTATTTCTCCTGTTTGAAACGTAAAACTGCAACTTCCTTGGCATTCTGCTTCAAGTTTATACCAGTAGCAACAAGTTAAAACCAAGAAAATGGGGGGTCATGTGATTAGATTTTTTTTTACAGGTGCATTTGTGTACCTTACCTCCATGATTGACCGTTCCGCGCCAAATATGTCTCCAAAAATACACAAAGTTATCACATGATTTAAAATATTTCTAGAGTAGCAGTGCCTTTCTAAACCTCACAGTTGATAAGTATTTTCCTATCCAAAATGATGATGGGACTTAATTTGGGATGCTCTGCTCCTGTGATATTAACATCCAATAGACACAGCAACAGTATTCAGTGCTCGATCAAAAGTTGTGGATCAGTTGACCCGACCTTGAGGGGTTACTGGTCCAAGACCTATATATATAGTGATCTGCATGTTCAAGCTTTATTTTTTGTCATCATAAAGCACAATGTTGTGCGTGAAAAAAAATGAAATGATTGGATGTTAAAGTTGTTTTTATTGTGTGAAACAAGAGCTCTTGCATTTGTGTGTGCCCCCTTCCCAATACCAATAGACAGTGCAGCTTGGCACTCCATGTTGACATCAACATGTCATATGAAATACTACAAAAATATGTAATTAACACAAAGTGGAAGGCAATGGCAGTAATTTACTGGTATTGGCAAATATGTCTTGTAAAAAAAAAGACAAACACAGCTGAGTTGTACCTGCAATGACCCCCCGCAGAGAGTGGTCCACCCTGCCATAATTTCCACCCAATTGTATTTGGCTCATATGTGGCCAACAAATATGCTAATTCCTCTTGGCACCACTTGTGTGCCTAGAAAATGTGAAAAAATAGTGAAAGATGTCATTTGGTTCAGGTGTGTGTACAGAAAAACAGGCATATACATGCAGACTCAAAAGCCTGTATATTGGGGTATAGGTCTTGGACCAGTAACCTAGGCCTAATGCATTTACATGTTAAAATAGCGACATTCGCTGGCTTATTTCTCCTGTTTGAAACGTAAAACTGCAACTTCCTTGGCATTCTGCTTCAAGTTTATACCAGTAGCAACAAGTTAAAACCAAGAAAATGGGGGGTCATGTGATTAGATTTTTTTTTACAGGTGCATTTGTGTACCTTACCTCCATGATTGACCGTTCCGCGCCAAATATGTCTCCAAAAATACACAAAGTTATCACATGATTTAAAATATTTCTAGAGTAGCAGTGCCTTTCTAAACCTCACAGTTGATAAGTATTTTCCTATCCAAAATGATGATGGGACTTAATTTGGGATGCTCTGCTCCTGTGATATTAACATCCAATAGACACAGCAACAGTATTCAGTGCTCGATCAAAAGTTGTGGATCAGTTGACCCGACCTTGAGGGGTTACTGGTCCAAGACCTATAGATCTTATGCACGGTCCCCATTTTGAATAAATTAGCGCCATGTTGGGAAATTGCATTCTGGGATTAATTGTAATACGCTGCTGAGATCAGTCTGCGGGCTGCATTGATATTAGATAGCTCGCCGTGATAAGTTTCACTCGTTGCTTAGCGAGTTTTTTCACTAATATGGTCGGACAAATGTAACATATATTGGTTTCTGAAGGTGTAGTATACAAACTATCTGGTCTCCAAAACAATGTGGAAAATTTAAGTCTTTAAGGGAGAGAAATAAGTTATAGTTAAGGATGTCCTTGAGGACAAATGTCATCAATTCACTGTGGTGTTTTTTGTTCGCATGCATCCCTACTTTCTCATCTTTTTCTTTCGCTTGTGGGCAGTTTTTTATTTTTCTTTTCTTTTTCTCCTTTTTTTCCGAGTTAACTGGTGCGTTTCGATCGTCCTTTAAGAAGTGTGATTTTTTTTGACGCGGAAGTCTACGTATACCTTTCAGTGAGAAATAATCCATGGACAAAATGAAAATAAGAATGCAACAGAGAGACCACATTCATCTGGTTTGGCGCGGGTTTCAATGATATTTCAATGAGGAGAAACGGCAAACTCGTGGGCATATCGAACATAGCGAAAATGTCATTTTTAGTGCGTTTATTGTCAAATAATAATAATAATAATAATAATAATAATAATAATAATAATAATAATAATAATAATAATAATAATAATAATAATAATAATAATAATAATAATAATAATAACGACTACTTGCACATACTTCAACAGTTTCTCTTTAAATCAGGAACGTACACTTGCCTTAAGACATCCCTTTTGGTAATCAAGAGGTTCGACAGACATATACAAACAAACAAGCGCACGTGCAAGACACAATTTGCTCCTGCAAATACTCGATTTGTGTGTGTGTGTGTGTGTGTGTGTGTGTTTCTCTTGGTTTAAACGTATTTTATATCTCGAAATACATGTACCATTGGGGAGCTGGCAACGCCTATACGAGCCCATCTGTTGGGCGGATATCGATGCAACTTTGTACATTTAAGCGTGTTGCACATCTTTGCAATGTACATGTAGGCCTATATTATTTCGGTAATTCTTTTTATTTCACACAATTACCCTAAAAATACCGAATTAAAATGGGAAAACAACGTGTTAGCGATATGGTTCCTGAGTCTTCAAAGTGTGCTTTCTGAAACCATTAGTACGTGTTAAGTACTTTGCCTTTCTTTGTGTTAACGATGTTTGCATAAATTTAATCACCCGGTGCTTAAGCTATGAAAGAGTTTATGACATTAGCACAAGTACTGGTTGCTTAAAAAAAAAACTACTTGTGAAAACAACACACGAGTTGTTAGTTGAGGAGCACATGGTAAACATATCTGTAGCTTTAAATGTTAAAATGAATATTTTAGTGACATGTCAAAAACGGAATCTTTTGTCCGTTTTTTCGGCTATGATTAAGAAAACTCACCGCATAGGTTTAAACATATGTATTTATACAGGATTGTCCAACAGTACTTCTAGACGACTAATAACATGGGTTGTCAAGCTAAATATGACTAAGGTGGAAGAGCAAAATCTCAGCTTATCAATCTGATTAATTTCTGCTGCAGATGAACACGTCCCTGTTTTCATGTATGACATTGCGTAATGAAAGTTGAACATTTCCTTTTTTTCATTTCTGACTCGGATTATTCCCAAATCAAAGTTTGTATAAGAATACCTTAGTTTTGAAACAACTTTGCTCAAAACTACATGGATTTATCTTGAAAAATCAGTAATAAAGGAAGGAAAATTTGTTATTTTATGGAGCGTAATATTTCTTCCTTTTTTCTTTCTTTCTTTCTTTTTCTTTCTTTCTTTCTTTTTTTCTTTCTTTCTTTCTTTTTTTCTTTCTTTCTTTCGCTTCATCTCCTAGCCTGCATGTCTGTCTATCTATCTGTCTATCTGTCTATCTATCTATCTATCTATCTATCTATCTATCTATCTATCTATCTATCTATCTATCTATCTATCTATCTATCTATCTATCTATCTATCTATCTATCTATCGATCGATCGATCGATCTATCCATCTATCTTTCATGTTCTTTTATCATTGGCCATAGTGTTTACACGTTGGTTGCAAAACACACAATACGATTTGGTTCCAAAAGGCAAATGATTCAGATGACTGGGTTACCCAGTTGGAATGGACATATTTAAAGTAAACTATGTAGACTGATCGCAATGTGCAAATGTCATCATTCAAAGTTACACGGCAAACGTAGTATGACGAGGTCATGGGCACGAATTTACACAATTTTCAGTCCTGGAATGTCAGGCGATCATGAGCACGAATTTACACAATTTTCAGTCCTTTCCAGAACAGGAAATTCTTCTTATCCATTGTTTTCCCAGTTTTATTTGTTGGCAAGGGATAAACTTGACTTTGTTTGCCTCAGGAATAATTTGTAAAGCACACAGCCAAATAACAAATTAAACTTCTCATGGCTACCTGTGTAATTTCATAGTCGACACAGGTTGGCACAGATATCGCCATAACCGCTCGTATACTACAAATAAGCCCGCAATGCACTGCGCGTCAAAAAATTTGGCGCATGCGCTGTGTCGCGAGCATAACATCTATTGCAGCGGCAAATTTACATTCCCTGGATCATTTTCTCAATAAACTTCTTCATATGAGAAAAACTAATTTTGGATAAATTCTGTATCATTTTGAAGAACTGTGATACAAATTTTGCTCCAGTGCTCCAGTTGGACAGCCTTAATGGTTCTTCAAATCAACCGTAACCAAGCTGTATGACAAAGTCAACAGAAAAGCTGGCCAACCTGTGCCGTTATTTTGCAGTAAAATCAACTCAAACTCAGCATTTTATTTCAACTTGTCTGGACAGTCAACTTGGGCCGGGGAAAAATCATAGCGGCCACGATGCGTGCGGTAGGGGTTATCGGTATTTAGTATCGCTAGGCATTGGGTGTCCGTTCTCCGAGTTACCAGAGCAAACGTTCGTCAAAAGATGAATTACAATCTGCCTGCTCGGTTGTGTCTGAACCAGTTATCATCGTAAGTTATAAATCCAAATGCAACACGAAGTGACGCATGCAAACACGTTGAGCGCCATTTTAAACATGGCGCAATGTATTGTGGGAAAGGAAAATCACAGTGTTTTAATCACAGTTCCAGGTGTCCGTTCTCCGAGTTACCAGGGCAAACGGTCGTTAATGTTATTTTGAAACATGACATACTATCTTAACTTTAACCTGCCCGTTCGGTTGTGTCTGAAGCAGTTATCATCGTTAGTTACAAATCCAAATGTGGCACGGCACGCTGGAGCGTCATTTTGAATATTGTGCAATTAATGCATTGATTGCCGGACAGTCTCACAAAAGTACACTTGATTTGGATATCAAAGTGAATCGTGGCCACAGGATATATATCATTATTGATGCTCTGAAATAATTGCAAAATATACACTTTTGGTTTCATATATTATAACCCTCTTCCCACCCCTACTCGGCAAGATCGCCCCAATGCTCATTTACAAACCATTGGCATTGGGTGCGGAACTCGCTATTTTCACAATGGCATCCAAGTCGATTGGATACTTTGACGAGGTAGCGTCCAAAATAAATGTGTGATTAGTGTTAAGGGAAGCTTAATTTGTCGAATGAATGTAATGTACAATATATAGTGTGACTTTTCCAGATTTGTAGGCCCCAGAAATAGTATTGAGTATCAGACGTAGAAGTCGCCCTGAGGAATAAGGGTCAGCAATAGGCTGAGTGCCATGCGCCCACTGCGTCCAAGACAAAGCTCAATGGAGAAGGTTGCCCCGATAGTGAATACAGGTCCGAAAGTACTGGCGAGTTTTTATATAAGTGGTAATAGCGCCGATGGTACAGTGTTAATATTTTGTACGATCTATTCATTACACTGGCAACGATCACGTTTTATTGCTTTTACACATTATTTACTGAAAACTCTTTCAGTCAATAAAACTAAATTCATTGTGCGTAGAAAACAAATACAAGGAGCTAAAGTAATCAATATAGGCCTATTATAAAGTTGTCATGCAAGTACTTTGCGTATTTTTTGCAATCGCCCCTCCAGTTCAACAATTTATCACAGCTAATATTGAGTTGTATAGTTCTACGAAACTTGTACACATGGAGCTACCTGATGTTTGTGTTCCAATAAGAACTGTAAAATTTATATGCTTGTGCGTGGCAGTGCACAGAGTCAGGTGTGCCCTTTTACTGTAATGGGAATTAGGTGCACCGAGTTAGGTTCAGTTGCATGTTTTGTGATGCATGTAGTCTGGATCGTTGAATGTGCAGCGTAATTCAATCAAATAGGAGACATTCATATTTAACTGCAATCCTGCTCACTCCCTGTGTTGCCAGGGCAACAGTCTAATGCGTCCACCATGATCAGGGTAGATTTCTATTATATACTACATAAACATCCATAATTACACCTTTTCAAGCACAAGAGAGCTCATTTCTAATCAATTTAGGCACCCTTAATGTTTCAAATATGTGTTTAAACATTTTCTTAAGATTATTATGTGTTCTTGTTGTTTATTTTCTTGAGAAAGTATTTTTTACCACGCTAAATATATGGATCTGCCCTGGTGCAGGTGGCTCTCTCTTTTGCTCAATAGCTGTTAGAAAAGGACCTCATTTTAATATGAATACATCCTATTGACACTGTAATATGGTCTTCGCTAATCAGTAGGTTTATATTAAAATCAAAACGAAGCATGCTTTTTGAGATATGAATAAAGATGCAAGTGTGTGCAAGAGCATCATTATATGCCAATAAAGTCAACCTGGAAATGTGTTGAAAATATGTTTGATAGCGTATCCCAGGGCACAAGAAACAGAATTGAATAAGATGATATATATATATATATATATATATATATATATATATATATATATATATATATATATATATATATATATATATATATATATATATATATATATATATATATATATATATATATATATATATATATATATCATATTCAGTTCTGTTTCTTGTGCTCTGGGATAAAAGTCTAGACATGTTAAATAGATTAAACACGACTGAGCCATCGGTTTGTACTTTAAGAATGATAAACCAGTTGGAAGGCGAAAATGAGTACTATGCAAATTGATCTATGGAAGAAAGAAGTTGTAACATTCGCAAAACGGCGAATATTATTATTATGCCCATCTTCGAAGAAGGTGGGGCATAAAGCGTTGCACATGTCGGTCGGTCGGTCGGTCGGTCGGTCAGTCTGTCGGTCGGTCGGTCTGTCGGTCGGTTGGTAGACTGTGGTTTCCGCACAATAACTCAAGAAGTTTTTTAGCTAGAACTTTGATGCTGTACAGGTGCATTATTCTAGTTAAAAGCTAGGCAAAGTTCGAAGATGGGTGACCTTGACCTAATTTCCAAGGTCACAGTGGTACCTGAGTCAACTTTGGTTTCCGCACAATAACTGAAGAGGTTTTTAAGCTAGGACTTTTATATTGCACATAATTATAGTCCATATTTGGGGCTAAGGGAAGTTTGAAGATGGATGACCTTGACCTCATTTTAAAGGTCACAGAGCCACTTTACTGAATATGGTTACATGCTTTCTGCATGATAACTTATACCTTGGAGCTATAACTTTTATATTGCACAGCTTTATGGTTCTCTGGAAGGTCTTGGTTGAGTTTGAAGATGGGTGACCTTGACCCAGTTTTCAGGGTCACAGAGAGATTGTAGAATTTCTGTAGTTTCCGCACAATAACTCAAGAAGTTTTTAAGTTAGGACTGGGATACTATACAGGTCTATGGTTTTTGCTAAGGGCTAGAAGAAGTTTAAAGTTTGGTGACCTTGATTTAATTTCCAAGGTCATGTTGGTACCTGAGCTAATTTTGGTTTCCACATGATAACTGAAGAGGTTTTTAAACTAGGACTTTTATACCGCACTGGATAATTGTCCTTATTCGGGGCTAGTCGAGTTTGAAAATGGGTGACCTTGACCTAATTTCAAAGGTCACAGAGCCATTTGGTTGAATACTGTTTCTGCATGATAACTTGCATTTTAGAGGTAGCACTTTAATATTGCACAGCTTTATGGTTGCCTAAAAGGGCTAGTTTGAGTTTGTAGATGGGTGACCTTGACTTTTGAGGGTCACACACAGACAGTAGACCTCCTGTGGTTTTTGCACAACAACTGAAGAAGGTCAAGTGAAAATGAGTGACCTTGCCCTAATTTCCAAGCTCATAAAGACACTTTGCTGAATATGGTTTCTAAATGATGACTAATTTTTCGGCTATAACTTTTATATTGTCCAGGTTTTTAGTCGTTTTTTTAAGGGCTAGGTCAAAGTTTAAAGAAATGTGATATTGATGTATAATCAACCTTCACTAATTTCGTAAGGTCACGAGTGCCCCATCTACCACTATCAATAGGGTAGCGAGGGCAAGGGTAATGAGGGCAGGGGGCATCTATGTTTTACAAACATATCTTGTTTTTCATACTTTTGCTCATAAGTCTATGATCCAATCCTTTTGAACGCATGAAAAACAATCTTTTCCAAGCATGACGCCAATGCTTAGAATAGTAAACTAGCGTCCATGCAGGTTCACCATAACTTGTTCATTGATAACAAATGTACTAAACAGCATTACTGATTAGCTGTGGTGACAAATGTAGTATTTTAATGTTGATTTTGGCAAACCAGATGAATGCGACAAGGAATAATCTTACTGACCAAAAGTATCCTAGAAGTACGCACGTTACACAACTGTGCAGCAACGCGTAATGTTTGGAAGTTGTTTGGTTCATTCATTATTAATTTCCATTCATTCGCATTTATTTGGTACTTTTAGTTGCCAAGTGGCCACTTAGGGGTATTGTCCTAAAGAATACATTTCCCCGACCTTTCATTGACAGGTATTAGCGAAGACAACTGAACTCACGCATGTACAGCCCTTGTGTTTGACTTTTTTCACCTTCAGGACTCTGTGCAATTTTATTTGACCAAAACAAATTAATATACATCAACTAAATATAAAACATAAGATTTACATACAAATATACTTGTAGATCAGGGGGACGCCTATTAAGAAAAAAAAAAATTCCTGGAGTCACTTTACAGACTCTTTTTAAAGGTATGAAACTGCGAAAACAACACAGGTAATAATTTTAAGGCATAACTAATAAATGGCGTGTCAATTTAATTTACGAAAATATTAATGAGTGGCCTTGATGGAGCATAAAAATAACAATAATTGTTGTTGACATACATAACAATTTAAGATTGTACAATTTTCTCGATAATTTTAATATTTTCACCATAATTTGACATATCTCCAACCTATGACTATATATCTTTTCACGAACAAAAAGGGGCAAATTATATATAGTGTCGGGTGCACACTTTATTACCATACCAGTGAGACTATCTTGAGAGATGTACCTATCTAGATAATCTGCTGTTAAATCTGTGTATATATTGGTTTATTTGAAAAGGTATCCTTTGAAGATTGCCAGGAAGGTTATTTTTGAGAAATTTACGGTAAAACTTTAATTCCAAAATCAATAAATCATATCTTTAGTAGCTTCGAAGCCTTAGGTAAAAGATCGGTTTGAGCCTTCTATTTTTACAACATACTATTCTTGTTACTTTTTTCTCCAATTTAAAAATCTTGAAGCTTGCGATCCACATACTAAAATCCCGATAATAGCATAATATCAAGGAGCTTTAAAGCTTTACTTTAGCGGTTATAGGGAAAATGTTCTTCAGCTTATTAAAACTGCTGAGCGCCCCAGATATTTTATAGATTTTATCAACATGGGCATTCCCTCTGAGACGATTATCATGTGTAAATCCCAGATAATTCAAAATGTCAAAATTTTCAATCTGAGTTTCATTTATTTTAATTTGTGGCACTTTGCCTCGTTTACCTCTCAACAGTAAACTCAACCAGTGCACCGCAACGCAGAACACGTTATTTGCCTGTATTTTTAAAAACATTTGTTTATTGTGGATAGCCCTATAGCACTGCATAGACGGTGTTTTCGTAAAAAAAAAAAATAATAATAATAATCTCTTATGAACGAACAGGAGGTGGGAAAGTGAACGTGGTGAACTCGGGCAGTGGTGGGGCATCTGCAGTGCGTTGGATTATACATTGGCTGACAAAGTGTGCGTTTAAGAAGTGGCAGTTTTTCAGAATTACTTGAAATAATCTTACCGTCTGCGATGCAAGATGAATATAAGAGCCTTGGGTAGAATCTACCATTGTTTGATGTTTACGTCACTCTGTATTACTTAATTGTTGAGGCAATTTAGAAAAATATAAAAGCGAGGAGTGTTGGGTACCTTATTTCTAGACTGTATAGAAGACAGGGTCTTTAAATCCTAAAGTAGACATCAAAACTATATGGACGAGGCTGGTTATATATTTATGCATCTTGAGGCAGGTTTCCCATGGCGCATGTGTGTTTTTGTTCCCCCGCCACCGAAGGCGGCATAAGGCACAGGCGCTCGTAACGTTCAGTCATTCATGCATTCGTGCTAATATACGCGGGGTGATGGTGGGGTGGGAATGAGAGCTGGTAGAGAGGGTGAACCTGGAACATCAGTACGTGCAGTGGCCCACACAGGGCCTTACCTGCAATAAAATATTGTGTATTCGTCTGTGCAGTCAATCATTCGTGCTTATAAGATGAGAGATTGTGGGCCTAAAGCCCCTCCCCCCCGGGGGGGGGACTCCCATGTACTGGGTATGTGCCGCGGAAAAAGCCCTGTTTTCATTACTCCCAGGATTAGAAAAGCCCCCCCCCCCTCCAAAAAAAAAAAAACAAACAAACAAACAAACAAACAAACAAACAAACAACAAATGCACACAGCTGGATTAGGAAAGGGGTATAATTATTTGTGTGAACTGAATGTCTTATTCATTTTTCAAACAAATGTATAGATGTTGGATATAGGCTGGAGATATAGGCTATAGGATAAATAAGTTCTGGGGGGTGGAGGGGGGGGAAGTGAGAATATACTGAAACTTGTTTAAAATTGGAATGTTGGTCTCCAAAATGCACCAGGATGCACCAATGCAACACTCCTTTCAACACATTACAGGATTAAGAAAGGATACCTTTTTACATCTGGTGTAGGATAAAGATAGGGTATTATATAAAAATGTTAAAGTGGAGAAAAATTGTGATTTTGCTTAACTTGATATGTTGAGACCTTGTTTTAACAACTTTATATGAGTGGATCTATAGTGCAGAAATACAACGGAAATATGAAGCATTATCCGCATAACACAAACTGCGCATGGTAACAATGGTTGCAACTTTAATTAATCTCTTTTTACCACGTCCTTTTTTATCCTATCAGAGCACAAAGACGCTTGGATGTATGGCTGCCTAAAGCCCTGGCTAGGTAATGGTTTCGTTTTCTCATGTTTAATGTGTTCCACCATTATGCTTGATTCTTTAACTTGTTTTGCACATTAGATAGCACGCGTTTAAGTCTTCCGGCTCATGGCAGGATCTGGACTTTTCATAAACTCGTTGTCTTCCGTGTTAAGGTTTCGTTTGTATATTTAGAGGATGTCGCAGCCCTTTATGGGATAGGAACTATGGACCTATTTCGCTATAGAGTAGAGAAAGATCTATTTTCATTGGTTATGGAATTAAACAAAATGAATTAAATACCAAATAAAACTACATCTATCAAATATACTTCGAATAAAACATTTTTACGAAAAATATATGTCGAATACCACACAATTCTTATCACAGTCAGCTATCACTGTACCCCCAACTTGAAAAAGCCCACGAATAAAGCACATTGAAGGAAAAGTTTCGCCCATCTAATGCAGATGTTTGGTACTAATGCGAACTCACTGCAGCGGAACTATATATGCCAGGTTTTACGTTGTTTGATCGATATACAAAGGTACTGAACACCGAATAATGGTAAAAACTTAAAAAATTACATCCATCAAGACTACTGTCCTAAGAGACTCTGTATTTACCCACACTCGTTAGTTTATTTAAGAGATGGAGAAAAGAGGCAATTCCCAACGGCCATCAAATGAACGACTTCACATATATATATATATATATATATATATATATATATATATATATATATATATATATATATATATATATATATAATATATATATATATATATATATATATATATATATATATATATATATATATATATATATAGCAACTGCATTATGCCAGATGTAGTTTAGAATATGCAAATGATATTGTTCTTTTCTCCATATTTCATTGGTTTGTTCAATTCATTTCTGTCTGAATTTTCTTCCAACAGGAGACGGGCTTTTAATAAGCGAAGGACAAAAGTGGGCCCGAAACAGGAAGCTGTTAACACCTGCCTTTCATTTTGACAGTTTGAAAACATATGTGCCAATCTTCAGCGCCTCTTCCAACATTTTGGTGGCAAGTGTTTTTGGACTCAACGGTGTTAATTTACGCTCTCGAAGTATAAATGCAGATCATATACCAAAATGTGAGCAAAGCGTTGTAAATCGGATTCATGTCATCCGTTGCGGGGGAAATGCCAAGAGCGTTATTTCTTTACCTGTGTAAATTATGCATGTCACTGCATATGGCAACGCTTTCTAATGGAAACCAGAAGTAATTTTCACGAAAGTGATTTTGATAGGAATTAGCGTATTTTATAACAACAACAAAATTGGTTTGAGAATATATGTTTTACTTGTGCCTGTAGTGCATAGAAAGTGACCGTAACGCAGAGTTCAGTATCGGGTAAACCGATTTAAGCTGCTGATTTCTGGTTGGATGTTGGGTTATTGCACAAACTCTCTCCGTTCCGGCATGCTTGACGGTGCAATTTTCAATGTCGATATGGCCGTAACTATTCCGGACATGACATTGAAGACTATAAGATACAGCTAGCGTGTAACTATCATCGCATGGATGACCGTAAATATTGCGGCAGATTGCACGCCGTTAACTGTTCCTGTAATCCAACGGTGACGCCATTGAACTGCCGTTTGTTTTGTCTGTGTGACCGTTTCCTTGGTCAGTATGCCTAAATCTATTTGATACACTGCATTTTTGCTCCTCCATAAAATCTGTTTTCATGAATAAAATTTGATTTTATGTGAGTACTACTAAAAAAATCTGTCCATTCTTTAACAACAGAATGGAAATATAACCACTCGATCGTTTCAAGAGTCCTTGTCACCGGGCAGACCTTCGTCCGAGGAGCATAACAGGAGCTTCTGCCATGGATAATACGGTCCCATCATATGGCCAGCACTGGCGACCCGAGTAGTTTTAAACCCTTCTTGCAAAACATAAACAACGTTATGCAACCTGAGAAGCACATAGACCAGAGTCAGTCTGCGAAAGAAGCAGCTTTTATCATACACAATTTACTTAGTTACATCACATGTCTACGTGTACGGAATGATATGCTATTTTAAGATTTGATGTTTAGGAGTGTGACGGTCATGACACATTGTTTTGTGACGTATCTTTAGTTAATTACTGGACGTTCCGTGTTATTAAACTCCCTTCTCCAGCTTAGCATGCAGAACCCGCTTACAGAATTATAATGAATTGTGCAGCAAAATGGTACAGCAGCTTATGACATTTTTTGCGCCCTGCTGTTGCCTTGTATTTACACAGTGATGTAAAATATAAACACAGAATTTTTTTTTTCAGACAAAATGGAAAAAATTGCTTGAAACTACGCGAAGCGTGGAATTGTTTGAGGACGTCAGCATGATGACCTTTGACAGCCTGCTTAAATGCACTTTTGGGGTCACAACCAATTGCCAAACTCAACAGTAGGTCCGCTTGGTAATACATTTAGTTCTGCGGCAATTATCACATTGTTCATTTGCATTGAGTTTCCATGAATGCTATATAAAGAATTTGAAAATAGGTTTTCAGAAACAGCCTGGATGAAGGCATGGCATACATGAATTCTACCTCCACATTTTTTCTGGCACGTAAGTCGTAATGAAAAATATGAAAATGTGCCCGCCTGCCTCTCAAATTCAACCTCTGCAATACGTTTATGAAATAAGTTACCGTGAATACAATATAACTAGGTGAAGCCCGTATACAGATAATTGTAGTAAGAGCAAGGCCAAAGAACGTATTCATGCTTATGATAGCCCCTTAAAACTTGGAATAGGCACTCTGTACTTAATATGTAATATTTAATTCCCTGTGCGGCCCTAATATCATTGACATGAATTAATGTCGCATGTAATGACCCCCACCGCATATTAATAGCGTGCATCAGGTTTGTCATGGCAGTCAGGAGGCCCTCAACTTGGAACATGACTCATCTTATCAGCTTGCTTGGCATAAGTGAACACAAGAAAAGAGTGTAAAGATATTATCTGCACCCCTCAGTTGACCTTGGAAGTACTCAGGATAAGATTTGTACCAACGTAAAGCGTGCTAAAACCGTCATGCTGGACACGTGCAATCGTCAGAAATTTTTAACGTGAATGTACTGGGCATATAATGCAACTTGTATATAATTACTTGCAGAACGAGGGATCCATATCTGGACGCAGTGTATGAACTTTCGAAATTGATTTTCAAGAGACTGGTGTTTTTACCCTATCAATACGAGCCCCTTTTCAACGTCACTGCTGATGGACGGAGGTTCAAGAAAATGAAGAAATTTGTGCAGGAATATGCACAAAAAATTATTAAAACAAGGAGACAAAGACGCGAAATGGTTAGGGATAATTGCAGAATATTTCAGAAAAAAATGAATATGAACTTTTATGGCGATTTTCCTCTTTGCCATTTGTTTAAAGAAAGCAATACATGTGCTAATTTGGCATTATTCACTTCATGTTAAATATCGATTTTAATTTTTTCTTGTTAAACTCAAGTCTCCATTATTTGATTGATTATGTTAGTAAACGAAAGCAGAAATCCTTCAATTTTCAAAATTTCACACATTAAAGCAATCGTGTCATAGTGTATAGACGCAAATTCATCATAAAATAGTACAGACATTATCGTACTTTGTGATGCAAGTTATTATATGCTTTCGTCTTCAGACCAGTGACAAAGAGAAGAAAACGGCACAGAGAAAGTATGTTAACTTTTTGGATACTTTGTTGGATGCCAAGGTAAGATGGTCATGAACTGTATCTAAGACAATCTAATCCCACTGCTAACTGCTTTCTCTTTCATTTTGTTTAATGTTAATTCATAGAAATAAGATATAACACACCTTTAATTGTGCATGGGCATTTATCTAACCATATGTAGTCAAATATGTAAAGCACTTTATTTCCAACCGAGTTGGACATTCTCTAATTAACGGGGTACAAACATCCAATTAAGCTGATGGTGCATTTTTGTGATTCTTTTCTGTTTAAACTTGAGCCAGATTTTTGACATTGGTGAATCACTGAAGTTTCAAATAAATGATATCGACCACCATTTGCTCACACAGGACCAAGATGGCTGTGGATTAAGTGATTATGAAATCCAAAACGAGGTTGATACCTTCATGTTCGCAGGTCATGATACAACAGCTAGTGGTATAGTGTTCATTAATTTTTTGCTTCTTCCATTTGTTCATCTGTCTGTCAGTTTGCTTGTTTTTTTACTTTGAGTATGCACTTGTACACGTTCTATCAATATAGAATACACCATTTGAATTATGGAAATTCTTCATTTTAGTTAACTTTAGGGCACATCACATTTGATATCACTTGAAATTTGCACCCTGGATTACATGAATATTGGGTGATACCTAAATTGGAAATATGAATAAATTATTCTACCTGCTGGGAATAGGAAAATGGCCCATTGTTTGTTTACCACATATATGTAAGATCATTGTGTATAACTTACGCTCATCCGGAAAATATTGTTCGCTACTTTATGTTGTGTCAATGTGCATTTACCATACAAGGATGTCAACATGGTATTTTTCACAATGTTAGCTGTGTCTTGGTGCCTATACAACTTAGCTAATCACCCCATTCACCAAGACAAGTGCCGAGAAGAAGTGATGGACGTGATTGCAAATCGAGATGACGTAAAGTGGTAAGTTCCTCAAAAATAGTTATACTCGGTCATACACCTTTTGCATTGAGCGTTCAAATGTTACCAATTATGGATCAAGTTTCATTTTCATTATGTTCAAGCGGAAAAGAAGTCGTTTACGATAAAGGGGTCCTGAATGGACCGAATTATATCTGAGGATTAGCAGACATGTGACTTTTCTACTTGTAAATGGGCCGCATTCGGGCTTCAATCGAAAATTAACAACTGTAATATTCTGATGGCCCGCGTTGCTGCCCGTATTATTCTGCTACTCTTATGAAAGCAATTTCACTAGAAGTAGTTATTATTACTACTATTATGTTAATAGGCAGGACCTGTCCAAGTTGAAATATCTGACAATGTGCTTGAAAGAAAGTTTGCGTTTGACGACCACAATACCCAACATCTCAAGATTAACCAGCAAGCCCATAATGCTTCCAGACGGGCGGACTATTCCATCTGGTAACTGCATTATATTGTACATAGGGTTTGGTGGTGGGGGATGAATAGAGCAAATTGTTTTAACGTGTTACCTGAACTAAACATAAGCATCTCAGTACAGTAACACTTATTCTTTTACTCATTACTCGATTTAATCTGGTGAAAAAGTTTTAAATATCAATACACATCGAGTTGAAAATCATTATGGTCGGCGCACTGTTGTTTGTGGTAACGTTGAACTGACAAATAATAAAATGAATATAGTAAACTATGCTGAAATGAACAACAAAATAATGTACAAGCAATCGTAAAATAGCTGTAAATGTATTTTCAAGCTCGTTAACTTTTACGGTTTTGCATGTGAGGCATACACCTGAATTTGTTGATTGTATCCTTTGGACATAGTTCTTATTAAACTAATATTAAAATACTATATGCATTGCGCTGATTTTCTGTTTTCCAGAGATTTGTAGCTAAAACACGATAACTTTTATACTAATTTATTAAATACGTCTGTCAGGTACTTGGGTTGGGATTGGAATTCATGAACTGCACCATAATCCAGAAGTATGGGATGATCCGGAACATTTTGACCCTCACCGTTTTACCGCGGAAAATACTTCAGCCAGACCAATACATGCATACATACCCTTTTCTGCTGGACCCAGGTACGCATCTACACGAAGAAATCACCTTTTAGTTATAGAGAAGCTTTTACCTTTCAATAATGATTTTGATTTCACAACAGTTTCAACTTTTTGAGTCGATACTCAACAGTGGCAGATCAAACGAAGTAGGTACTAGTCGTTGCGGCCCTTGGTATATAACCGCGTCAGTTGCGTGACATTGGTCATTGTAGTTTTTGGTATTATGTCAGTTCTGAGGACCCACATATTTTTTATGTCACTTTCGTACTTTGCAAAAATCTTCTTTGAAATTAATATTTTGATACCGATATTTAACTGTAGACAATATTATGACAGAAAGATGACAAGTGGGGGTTTCCTATTCAACCTGTAGTTTAACTCCTTCAGTGCCAAGTTTTGAACTGAATCAACAGCTTTTGTGCTGCATTGCCCCCAAAGCGGACCGAGAAAGGCTGCTGACCAGGAACATTATATTCTCTGGCAATATAGGCACAGTGGAACTTGAATGAACGGTTTTGGCACGACGAGTATGAATCTAGCATCCTTATTATAAATGGGAGCAGTTCGTCTTAAGCAGTTGGACTTTTGTCGCAATAGGCCTTGAAAGAGTTAAAAGGCTGCTTCAGTAAGACAGCTGTGTGCATGAAGTCACATGCTGTTGAAGGATGACAAACTGGAGGGCCAGCTGCAGTGTTTGGGCATTGATGGCTCGGGGTATTAAATCCTCAGTTGGCCTTGTACTTAAAACTTTTCTTCCTTGGGAGAAATATGTGTTGGATTTTTTTGGTTCATTATTATAGTTATGTGACAGGTTTTAGAGCGTTTCATTCTCAATTGCCCAGTAGTGTCCTGATGTAAAATGTCTGCTTTAACGTTTAGCCTAAATTTCTCGTGAACTTGTATTATTTTGAATGAAAAATGTAGATAAGGCAATAGGAAACTTGTTGACTAAGTCTCATTCTAGCCAAAACGAGGTTAAAATGTTTTACTTATGAAATTCTTTCTGTCTTTAGAAACTGCATCGGTCAGCACTTTGCCATGGCCGAAATCAAGACATCCCTGGCTCTCTTAATCAAGAACTTCAGGTTCCAGCCTGACGAAACCAAATCAGCGGTTATGTACCCAGAAATATCCTTGCGCTCCATGGGTGGACTGTGGTTGAATATAGACCTGCCATGTTGATCATGTTGACAATTCGCCTGATGACTCTCGGGGAAATTGTGATTCTTTCTGGCAATTTTTTTATGGTATAATAGGTACAGAAAAGAAGTGACATTGACCTGGGCTTGAAATATTACTAGAAAATATATTTGTATATTCGTTTGCTTATAATTTTCATGTTTTGTCGATCGGATGAACGCAAGATTGAAATAAAAGTTGAGAACTTGGGGAGGATCCGAGAAGGAAAAAGTAGACTGGTGATGATGGAAAATAAGCTACCATGTTTGACTCCGAACGGACACTTACCTGGGCGAACAAATGCTGCTCCCCTAAATTTACGGGGGCACAGATTCTCAGAGCTACACACAAAATTATTTCTCTTTAACATGTGCCAAGCTAAGGATTCAAAGTGTGAAGTATCCATAATTAGCATGATATCAATTACTACAGTGAACTGGAGTTATGACGTCTCTATCGGTTTCATGTCAATGATTGACCTGTCTTTTTGTATCCTTGGTGTCCACTTTGAACAATGTTACAAGGTGGCTCTACTGAGAACATCTTGCCAACCAGGCCCTCAATAACAGAAAAAAAACAAAACAAAAATGCTACGCTACATTGCTGTACAGAAAACAAAGACAGAAACTTTTGTTTAAATATATATTCACTTACACAATGCAAGAAAAGCACAGCAATGGCGGAAACAGGTAGTTCGTCTTTTAAATGTCCATGTTGATCTGCTTTACAAACGCAGTGGTGAGTCCTGTGTCCTGGCTTGTCTGGGCGACCTCAGGGCTGCAACTCAGAATCAAGAGTAGTATGAGGGGAAAATATGACCTACAACATTATCTTGTTATTTGTGGGGCAATCCGATTTTTAAAAGTAACGCCCAAACTGTGGTTTAGTTTTTTATATTTTCTTATTCCTGGTCTAATCAATAATCAAAAATAAGACATAATTATTTAGAGAATTTGCCATGCAATTTTAAGACAAACACTTGACAGATATACTACACAAAACACCACATTGGAGAGCTAACAAAGGCTCTGAAAAAGAAACTTTTTTTAAGTCTCCTTCAGACAAAAATGGCCATTTCAAAGCCAACATTATTCAAATGGTGAATCATACACAGATACACCAGATACAAAATATTGAAGCATACAAGAGCTCAAAAACGGTTATTAAGAAGCCTACGTTATTCAAATTGTGAATGATTCAAGATCCACAAACTACAAAATATTTTAGAACATACACAAGAGGATGCTTTAAGGTGGTAGATCTGTATCCAGCACCTTTGGATAACCTCTAATCCAATTTTTCCTATATTTTTGGATAGTTTGATACTTAAACTGAATGCTCGCAAAAACTCAGATGTGTGAACATAAAATTTATATGAGAAAATTGATCTCAAAACATTTGTTTACACTGAAAAGTTTAAGCAGTGCTGGGCACATGGGTTTGTTTTCAGGGGCATGATAATGAACCATGTCCTTGTTTCCAAAGTCATTAGTCAATGACCCCAGAAACCAATTGGGCCATTGACAAGGGTCACTCACAGGAAACCATTAGCCGGAGAGAAGAATGTGCCCGTTCAGACTAATCACTTCCATTGTTCTGATTACTTTGAAATTCTCTATTGATGTAAAAACAAATTATTACAATCCATTTACTGGTCCCGAAATATGGAAAGCCGCATGTGAATCCACACCCAGACAAGCCAAGTGTGGTGTTTCAATGTTAAAAAAGGCCAGATTTAAGCCAAGAAATATACTTTTTTAATGACAATATCACAGAGGTAAAGCTACAAGTTTGCTTCACACAATAATTAAAACACAGGCCAGAAGAAATGAATATGTGTCATATTACAGCCATAAATGTGTAAGAATTGGCAACTTTGTCTTTCAATGCAATTTTCTTGGAACTGTTTTTTTGCTCAACCTCCGCAATTTGTATCTTGCCTCACAAACATACGAATTGCCCTATTACATTAAACCAATGGACATCAAAAGAAAAATATCATATCTAACAGCAGTTTCCAGGGGTTTATTTCCTGACAGCCACTTCCGTGACTTTTGGAGCAATTTATAGAAAGAAAATGAATAACCTGTCAGGTATAACTTTTTATTTATGCCATTTCAGGACTAACCATTGAATTTGACCCTGGACATGGATACATATTTTAAATTTCTTCTGATTTCAACTTGATAAAAACAATTTTGTGCAACTTCTGCGTGAAAAATGTGAAAATCCTACCAAGTCAGAAAGAATGCTATAAAATCTCAAAAAAAAATCCAATCCTGCATAAAACCCTATGAATACAAATCTATGATATATAGTTATCAGAAAATATGTAGGTTTAATGTACTTGTGAAAAAAGTAAATGGGTAATATCAATCCAAAGTTGCCAGTTTCACTGGGCACTAGCTTCACAGCTTCCACCTTAATTCAAATGTGCAAAAACAACAAAACAGCACAACATGAAACACACGTGAAGCAGATGACAATCAAACCTATCGATTGATGTCAACTGCCTACTTACTTACATGTTAAATTGTTGACTTTAGGCAAGGATACAATACAGATCATACAAAGTTATCAAGAAGTGTCCAAATCAAACTGCAGTCCTGTTGCTATAACTAAGAACCCTGAAACATTGCCTAGAGCAAATGAGATGATAGAATATATTCATGTCACACGTTTGTGTTGAAACGTCCAGTCAAGTGATAATAATTATATGTTTTACTCCATATTGTCCTGTTTTTTTCCGTTATATGGGAGAGGGGTTTGCGATAATTTCTTTTTCTTTTCTTTTATTGTTTTTATGAGGGGTAGATAGAACTGGGGCAATCTCACAGGACAAAGGGCCCGATCAAGCTTTGATCTCAACCTTGTCACAGAAAGGGATTTGACCCAAAAACCTGTCAATGCAGTCAAGGGATTATGGGCCAGTTGTGTCTTAGACACAATTCCCACCCTGGGCCTAAAACAAACATCATTCCCATCAGCACACTACCTGATGAGGAATCTATCTAAAGTGTGCATCTCCCCGCCCTTAGTACCTGTGGCCAGAGCTAACGGGAAGACAGTCTTGAAGGTTAAGATCTTGACATAAAACCCATATCCATAGGCTCGAGCAGGGACTTAGTCAGTCTCCGGAGCACCACAGAGAGATCCCAGCAAGGCACAACTTACCGTTCCACCAGTTAATCTATGTAAAAACTGTTGACAGGCCCACAGAGGAAGGAATCCATCCCCTGGTCTCAAGGGTGGCCACAATGGCTGACTTGTACCCCTCAAACCTTTAAGTGCCCCTCCATACACAGACTCAAAATAAAAAAGTCTGCAATCTGCTGGACCAAAGCCTCCTAGCATAGCACCAGCCTGAAAACTTGTATTACCTTCAATCATAAATCGTTCCAGAACACTTACAAAGCTTCCTGCGGGCAACCTATTCAGCCACTCCCTCAGAAAAGGCAGCTGATGCATCAACCTTGGTGATAGTTGCCAGACGTGAAGTCAGAGAAAATATATGTTGCAGTGGAACTTGTGTGAGCCTGGTTCTTGGAGCAGTTCAGGAAGGAGAGGCAGAGCCTGCAGAGGGTCCACACTCAAATCCCAAGAGGGTCCAAGGACCATTCCCTCTTGGGCCATCATGGGCCCACAAGAAGTACTTTGCAATGCTCCTGCTCTTCCTGTATCATGCACAACACTCTCGGGAAGAGCAGGGTTGGAGGAAAGGCGTACACCTACATCCCCTGCCATGAAATCAACATGGCTTCTGTGGCCCACACCAACTTGTCAGGAAATGGGGACACAAAGGTGTCAATCTTTCAATTGTCCATGGTGGCGAAGAGATCAATGTGCAGTGGGCCCCAAAGGGCCCAGATCGCCTCCACCAGCCTGGGATTCAGAGACCCCTCGGTCTAAATTGTCTGTGACCGGCACAAAAGTAGGTCTGCCTTGACATTTAGGCAGCCTGCAATGTGCCAACACTGGATCCTGACCCATGTTAATGGCACCAAAGCAAGATTGACTTGCCCAGAGGGAACAGCCTCTTCAACCTTTTACCTCCCTGTTTGTTGATGTACGCAACCGCCACATGGTTGTCATACATCACCAGGACATGCATGTTCTCCACCTGTGAATGGAACTGGAGAAGGGTGAAACAAATCACCTCTAACTCCAGCAAATTAATGGCAACCTGCCTCCACAAAAGAGGCTACTCACCTGAGACTATCACAGAGTCCAAATGTACTCGCCAGCCCCAAAGGGACGCATGGGTAAACAGAGTCTTCTTGGCATTTACAACACAAGGACTGCCCCGGCACAACATTTACACAATGTGACCACAAACTCAAAATCAGCTGATTGTACAGCCAAATCAAGAGATGTTGGGACAAGAGCCTACTCAGTTGATCCCAATGATCCTGAAAGCTGAGTTGGACAGGTCAATGATGCCCTCCTAAACCTGTTCAAGAGGGAGACAAGCCACCTCCATCTGTCTTCTGACAGATAACTGATGAAAAGCCCAATCAAGAACTGAATCCCCAGATTAACATGCAAGAGTCAGACTGGACTTTGGGAGATTCACAATGAGGCCTTACCTCATGCAGAGATTCAACACAAACTGTTTGTTCAGGAGAAAAAGGCCATAGTGCTGAAACTGCAGGAGCCAACCGTCCAAACAGATATGCAACTGGATGCCTTGCCTGTGCACAAAGGCTGCCACCTTGCTCATGACCAGAGTAAAGACGAGTGGTGCTGGCATCAGGCAGAATGGGAGAGCACGGAACTGAAACACTCTTCTGCCCACCATGAAGTGCAGGAATTTCCGAGACCGTGGGGCTATGGAAATGTTAAATTTGTGTCTTTTAGATCTATGGAGGTTGGCCAATTGCCCTGTCACACAGCCCCCATGATGAAGGCCAGGGTCCCCATCTTGAAGTACTGCACTAAAAAATATGTAATAAGATGCTACAGGTCAATCACTTGTCTGTGCCTGCCGTCCCTTCTCAGCACCAAAATGGAATGACCATAAACCCCCAGTGACTTGACATGAAACTGGTTTGATGGCCTGCTTTTGCACAGCCTCTCATAAGAGCTCCCATCCTCTCTCTACATGAAGCAGAAAAGGGAACTCTTCAAAAAAGGGGCACAAAATGCCCTGAGCAAACTCTAGGGAGTAGTCATAACAAACAACATGTCTGACAAAAACAATGCCTGTTGTGTGGTCCCATTGGTCAGTAAACCACACTGGTAGACCACAGACTGATCCTCACCAAAAAGGTGGAGAGGGATTGCACACCAATAGGCCTGTAGAGACGTCAGACAGCAGGTCCCTAGGGATGAGGCACAGGTTTCTGGCTGCGTTTAGCATCAAAAGAACCCAGCTTTGAAGGCTGACCACCTCTTAGTCGACTTATGCCTCCGCCCCTGCGGTCTCTGCTGCTGCCTGGGTTCATGAGCTGCAGTGGCAGGCTGAAGAGAGGAAGACATGTGCCTAACAGCAAAGCCTCATCCAGAGACTTCTGCCATCTATCCTTGGCCATGTTGTCTGCCCTATTGAGTATATGCAAGCAAAGTCACCTTGCAGGTAGGCTTACAGCAGAAATGACAGCACACACTTCAAACTCGAGTAGCATCGATATATGTGACGTAATCATTTCGCCAGCCCAGGATCATAAGGGATTTATAAGTGAATGAAACAAACCACCAACAATGGAATATGATAATTACCAAAAAGACATGCTTATATATTGTATCTTTATGTCTTTTATTATAACTGTTAAGTACAGTTGTAAAGTATAGTACCTTTGCATCCCAAACTATTGCTTGGAACTGATGATTATCGCACATCATAACGCACATGCACCATTTTTCCGAAGCCGACTGTACCTTCTGCAATAAAAGGTGATTTTGTTTGAATTTTTATTGATCTTATTTGCTATGTTAGAATCAGAATAAACCACGGCAGGTTGGAATCATTTGGAATTTTATGGCCTCAGTCTACTACTATTATACCATGTGTCTCATATGCAGGGTAGTCCACAAGTATGGATGGATGCAGAACTAAGTAGTGACAACACAAGACGGTACATAAACATTACAAAGGTTATTGAAGGGTTGGACCCCTGTTTAGTGAATGCACTCCCAGGTATGCACGCCTTTACTTGTTCAATTTATACAGCTGCCTTTATGAACAAGAGGAAGATGAAACCATTGGACTTGCTTATGAAAAACCAATCATATGCACATGCTTCTCAAGGCTTGGACAGAATAACTCTGCTTCATCTTGAGACTTGTATATCATTGAAAAATGTGTTTCTGTCTCATATGGAAAAGCCAAGATGAGAAATGTCAATGATGCTCATTATGTCCTTTGTGAACAGAATTATGCCCCCAAAGAGGAATGGTAATCCCTTGAAAAGGATAAAAGGAGTAAATCCTTGTTCCATGCCAACCTGTAAAGCAGTTTTAAAGAACAAGGTCAAAAGGGCCAATTGTGTGGCAGGTGTATGGAAAAATGAATGTCTGCCACAACCCTGCACTATACCACCAATCGGAAATGGATGGATTCAAGTTGGTGAATTGTGTCAGATTCATTGGTTTGAGGGTGACTAGGTCCCACAAAGTATATGCAATGCCATAAACACTGATCCATGATGTGTTACAGAAAAAGAAAATGAAGAAATTTATTGACAAATATTGTATGGTGCAGATGATGATGATGACTCGATGTAATTCAAACCTTGTGAACATTCTCTTGTGCTTAAAAAAAGAGCAACACAATATAAATTGTCAGGGAAATAAAACTTTCCATTCTAAAATCCAGTCGTACTTTATCTTAATGTGTAACTTTGAAGAGCTATTTCAAGTACATATACTGACATGTATAAAATGGCATCTGATGAGAAAAGACATTCTAGTTTTGTAAAATACTAGGCGAGACAACTTGACACTAATATATAGATAGTAAAATATTTACTATTTGAATTATATGCAAGATTTCATAAAAATCCATTTTATCACTTTTATCATGACAATGATTGAAGAAAGTAGACATAACACTGTAAGGGATCGTGTACAAATAAAAACCTTTCCAAAATTCCAAAAAACCAATGGAATCTGATTAACCCCCTCCCTCCATGCCCATTCCAATATCACCAAATTTTTGGAAAACCAACATGTCAGCTGCTGCAAACATACATCTCAACCCATACATTCTTTCACCCATATAATGGAAAAACAACAGGTATGTGTCACTTTAATATATTCTAACTCCTAGCACTATATATGCCAGTATCTGGTATCGCACACAGTGTGCCACCGGGCAGTCCTCTAATCGCTTGCGCAAGAGAGGACATGCTGGATTGAACGTGCCTGGGCTCTGTGAGTTTTGCGATTCAATCCTAGTGATCAACACAAAGTCGGTCAGAAATTACATGAGGTATAATTCTGTGCAATTTTTTTTTTCAATTTACCCCCTAATTTTTTTTAATGCTTTATGGGATGTCAAGCGCCTGGTCACCTTTTTTTTTTACCAACAAACACGGTCACGGGCCGTGCAACACAAGCGAGTGTGAACAGGTATGAGTCCGGGCATGATTTTCCGTCATGTGCGTATATTTTTCCAGACCTTCGGTCATAAATTTCATTCCTCATTTGTTCTTTTATCCTTTCAGACATTTTAATCAAATTAACGCAACAAACTTTGGATAAAAACATCGTGCCGTGACGTATCTGAGACAGCGATCGACAACACATCGTGTTTACGCAACTCTCAATCAGGCTTATCTTCGTCACTGTGCAGTGACGGAATCTGCGTATTTTCCTTGCCTTGCATATGTAATTTTCATTCCTGCCTTTATCTGTGTCTAGATCTGTTCCATCGAAGTCGTTTTGCAAAAGTATGATGTAAAAATTTCGCATCTTGGTCCTATAATCTTTGCGTGAATGCGACATGTTCACCTGCACAACAAATCGAACTTGACTCAAGCACATGGCAAACAACGAGTTTGATTGGACGGTGACTTGCACGTGACCAAATCCATCCAATGAGAAACCTGGAAATGACCCAGCGCATCTATAACGAGGTTCGATTCTCATTCTGGGCTACTTTTGGAGGGATACCCCAGGAATATTTATTTCTTAGCCAATAAGAGAGCTTGTTACATTTAGAGACGAAATTCTCAGGATTCCAGAAGTATGAAAAACAATGGCGGACGACGCAAAACATCGTGGCGGCAAAGGGGCAAAGTTACGAAGTTTTAGCGTAAATTTTGGGAGTTGTATCATTCAAAATGTCACGTAAAACGGGTAGTTGTTTCATTTTTATCCATATGATAAAAATATATTTCTTTTTATCTCAAAATCGAAATAGCCATCCGTAAATAATGAAGTTTGTCTACGACAAAATGCACACGCTTGACGGTAAATAAACATAACGGGCCGGTGGGAGGCTGTCGACGGTCGGCGTGCTGTGTTGGCAGGTATAACCGCCTACGGCGACAAACGATGTTCAGGTACATGTCAAGTATGACCGCCGACGGCGTGCTAGGTGTTAATATCCTCCAAAAACTACACCTCCTTATTAAAACAATACATGAAAATTAAGTTCAATTGGAAAGGCTATGCAGACCATGCATGATCAGGCTAGTCTTTAAAAATGACCGCTACCGCTTTATTACATTGATAATTTTGAAGTTTCCAAAAAATTGGTGAAATTCCGGTTTTGCCATTAACCCCCTCCCTCCATTCCGATGGTTTCTCGGAATTTTGGAAAGGTTTTTATTTGTACACGATCCCTAAGTCAAAGTACGAAATAGTTAATTCTGAGTTGTACACTTCTTGGTGAATTTCATCATAAGTAATAACAAGAAACCAGTCTTAAACTTAAAAATACATGCATTTCATTTGATATGAACACTTTGAAAAAGTGGTCTTTTTTGTCCAGCTTGCTTTTGTATTCCTAAATTGTGCTTTGCTTATTTCAGCTGAGTAAATTGTTATGATTTTGATATCGCAAATCAGGCCATCGACAAATAAGCGCTGATATATGATTTTGAAATGAAAATTTATACAACCTGCATTAGCATCGGTCATTATGGCAGCCATTTTGAATATTTAAGTAGCACTTTTAATCTTTAACATTTCTTGGGGTGTTGTTTTTTCATTCTACAAATATCAAAACTTAAGAATTCTAAGCCAGGCTTAATCAAGTAGGACAGGAACCATGAATAAGTTCTTTGATTACTTTCCGATTTTGTAAAAATGAGGAAAAGCAAAATTCAGGGTTTACTTCAGTGTTGCCCAATTAATTTAACAGAAACCATCCAGGCAGTTTTTTAAAGAATAGCATGCAATTTTGAATTCCTGAGAAAATTTTCCTTTAGCAACAACCTTCCAACCTTTTGCACAAAAACCACGAGTAAAACATGTTATCTTCTGGACTGTAGATTGCTCTAATCAATGTAGCATCTACTTTGGACGTGGAGGCCGCCATTTTGAATATTTGTTCCGCCATCTTGAATTTTTAATCTGCACAAATATTCTTCAAGAATGTTTTGTGGTTTTCTATACCTGCAAATGAACAAATTGTCCCTACAGCTGACTGCAAACTGCCCATGCTCAATGGCCTCGGACTTAGCATTTTGGAAGAAAAAAGTCATGCAAAGTTTCTTTATTTCAGGCCAATTTACAAGAAAACCACTGAGAGGATTTATATAAAATAAAATGATTTTTACACAAAATTTCAATTTAGGAACAGCTTTAAAAATATGTACACTCTACAACAGGAACAATTCATTTTAAGTATTGAGAAAGGCTTTTTGAAAAATAATTTTTCAGTTGTTATTGTAACAGTTATCTTGCCCTGTTTTGGCGGCCAACTTAAATATTTGGTCAGCAATTTGAATTTTGAATTTTTTCCAACATGCATAGATACCACCCTATTGATTCTGAATCCAAAGTCATCAATTTTTGCAGAAATAACTCATAAAATGATTTCCATACCTATATATGTTCATTTTAGCCATTGTATATGGAAAAATGAATGATGTTAATTTAGTTAAGGCTAATTTGCAATAAAACATCCAAGTGGATTTTTTCAGAATTGCACATTAAAAACTACACAAAATTTGGATCTAGAAACAACCTTCAAACATTTTCCAGTCAAAAACATAAATATAAGTGTGTTATCTCTTGGACTGTATGGTAATGACTTAGAAATTGTTGTGCCAAGATGAAGGCATATGGGGCGATAATATAGAAATTACTCTGGCTCTCTGGCCCTGTCTGGGTAAACAACAAATAATTGTCAATTGCCAAAAAAAAAAAAATACAGTAATGTACATACAATCCATTTGTCTAATTAATAGGAATCTTTATGCTTGACCACTGATTACCGGCGCAGTGGACTGAACTTCAGAGTTTTGAATAGCGGAAGCCACATTTTGACTGGCCCTTGGGTGGCGCACAATAGAATAAAGATCCACAGAACCAGCCAATCAGTTCTGTGCTATAGAATAGGCCACACCTCCAATATCAACATGCATAACCATGTTAAGAAATTCAGACAGAAGATAAATAGAGCAAAAGGAATGAAAAAGGTCATGGCAGGGAATAGCTTCAATAGAAAATTTACAAGAAGGGTGCTTTGGGAGCGTGTTGCCATACCTGAGATGTTATAATTATATGGGTTAGATGTGATAACAAGTTGAAAAAGCAAAAAGGATGTGGAATGGACGGAGAAGGCACAGGAGGAGAATGGGTGATTGGGGCACCACCATGTGTAGCAACAGAGGCCGTGTTGGGAGAGTTGGGATGGTTACCAATAAGAGAATAGCTAAGGCTATGTTGGGCTATTGGGGAGCCCTATCTGCAACAGGTAAATGAAGAAAGATGGTGCAGGAAGGTGTACATGGAGGCTGTTACTGAGAAGACAAAGTGGGTTCAAGAAATAGACAAGTTAGCTGAGAAATATGAGTTGAAAGGGTCAGATGAAATTGAAGTGGTGTGGTAATCGTATATAGGAAAGGTGATACAAGAGAAACATGTGGAGCAGTGGAAAAGAGGGGTTGAGGAGAAGAGCACACTTAAACTACTCTCTGAGCTGTAGACAAGCTAGTGAATTTTTTTTTTAAAAGAAAGATATTATTCCTACTCTCCCAGGTACTAGGATTGAAGGGGTTTTTTTTCCAGGGACTACAGTAGGTTTAGAGTCAGTCAAAGGCTTCTTGGTGTAGCGCTAGGAGAGTAAGAATAATATCTTACGATTAGTCACCGAGGCGAATAGAGGACCAACTTAGAAGGGAAGGGAGCACGTAGCTTTTAAATTAGGGCCCTCATGACCCTGCTTGGTGGCAACATCAGCAGGGGCTATGGGCATGCCTAGCGCACAATTGCCAAAGTGGGATAGGGCTGAATTATTTTGTTTTGTTTTGTTTTGTTTCTTTAATAAAGGCCACCTGACTAGCTAGTCAGGACCGCGGCAAATAAGCGGAGTGCCACAGAGTATTATTACTAGTATAACACAACAAACAAAATGCCGCATCATCGACCCACATTCACCACCACGCACAATTTCAAAGTTGCTCACAAATACTGAATTTACTGCATCTAAGTAGGCCTAGCACAAATTTAGCATACTGCAAGAGCAAACAGTAAACTCTGTACTATATTGGTGTTTTCGTAATAAAATTACTTTGTTAAGATCGACTTCAGAGGAACCTGCATATGAAGTGTCCCTGCCTGGAGGAACGACCGCCCGCCAGGCAGGTGTTTCCCGGGGAAAGTCATCACACAGACCACACTGAGAATACACGAGGAAAAAAAAAAGAAAAAGAAGAGTCTTGTTGATTTACGGGGGTGTGGTGGTGCTTTTAATAGCCCGTCTTTGCACTCAGATTCTGTGATAATTAATAGTAAAAACCGGCGTGTCTCTTGAAAGGCGGCATTATGATTTTAATTTAGCGAAAAGAAAATTTGTGCCTACACGTTTCGATTTACAAGTTAGGCCTACAAATTACATTCATGATCATAATATTCAAAACTAACGCTTCCATAGTTCCAGTAACCGACTGTGGTGGCACTTTGTCTTAACACTTTTCCTGCAATAGGCCTATAAGAAGCGTGTGTTAAATACCTTCCATAGTAGGCCTTTACCTCACTAATTTAAAATATTGCAGACCCATGCACCAATGCCAAGTTAACTCACATTGATGCGATAGTGGAAACCCGAGGCAAAGCCAAAGGGTTTCCCACCTGGATTAGCCCACTTCACCAGATAAAATAAATGCATTTCAAGGAGTCGTGAAAGTAAATATTAATAAAAAAATCAATTACGCCCTTCTTAAAGTTTTCACAGTTTACAGAGAAAAGATAAACAATCCTTCACAGGTATTGAATGCTGACGCAGACGTATCACTAAATTCCCAATTGGGGACGCTTGTGCGGCCCTCAACGTCATCTGGTCACAGCTCAGCTCGAGCAGACGATATCACAGTCAGTGCAGTCACATTTTGAGTGCGTAAGTGCTTGCTGTCCCAGCGTAAAAGTTAATTGTCGAGTCGTGCCTTCCTTCTCAGTGTAAAATTTGTCTCAAGTCGTTACCACAGTGGAAAGTCGCAGAGTGAAATTGACATTCAAGTAGGACAAAGTGTGCTTGTCTCAACTGTTGTGGAGGGAAAGGTGAGGGTTGCTGAAAGCCTAACATTCTGTAGGCATAGTTCATTTTTCCCTACTTTTGCAACTAAAAATATCCAAGTAGTATTCAACAACTGACTTTCCACACTGTTTTGAACTGCAGTTTAGTTTTTACAGCGGTATATATGAATAAAAAGTGAATAATTTTGTGCCATGCACTCATTTCATGTATAATACTGAAAACCAAATATCACTAATGCCTTACTTACTTTAATCATCCACTTCCCGGAACTTAAATAGCCATATCCATTACTTTTTCATCGATATTTTTGTATTTTCCACAACTATAATCAATTTGAGAAGAATATTTTCTTGCAATATTAAAGAACATAATATAGTCCAAGACTGAGTAAAACAAATGCATTCTGACAACTTTCACCATATTTCATTTTACTTTTATTTCCATAAATTAATTCTTGTACAGCTTCGACATTTTTTTTAACATAGATGTGTGCACATGTTTCAACCAGAAATTAAAGACATGCAGCTATCTCTTGTCATACAGTTTGGCCCCTCTACCGGTCACTGCTGGTAAGAAAAAATATGACCAGACACATATATTTTCACCATCCGTGTTGAAAGGAGATATACAGTTATTTTCCGTGTTGCAAGTGATGGACATATTTTTTAGGGCAGTTCTTACTTTCTTGTTCCAAATGGAAGCACTACGTTCAGTACCTCGTTTCAAAACCAGTCAATTCACGAGGAGTCACAGAGATACCTTCTCTTTACACGTGGACAGTTTTGATCATTACTTGCAACACTTGAAAGCACAGGTGGCAAAATTACCAATTGGGGATCACATGTAGAAACGTATGCCATGGCAAAATTATTTCAATATCCAGTGTGTGTGATTTGTCAATATGGTGGAATTTTTCAATGGACAAAATTCTGTCCACTTTAGACACCTCCCACTATCACACCAGTACCATATATTTCCATTTCCATTGCAAACACTGGGGTACATAATCATGCTGTGTTACCCACATCTAGCAAGTGTGTATGTGCCACTTTGCCACCTGAACTCTTGGGTGAGCAAGAGTCAACTGAAAATAAAGGTGAAACAACAATCATGGTTATGATAATGTGGATAACGATGCTGACAAAAATTTTAAACATCATGCTGGTCGTGGTGATATTGGGGACAAAAAGACGTGATGAAGGCAATGGCAATGATTATGACGATGATGCTGATGATAATGGTCACAGTGATGGTGACAAAAAACCATTGGTCATCGCGATGACAATAACTGCCATGGTGTTGATGATGATAATGATAACAGTAATGGTCACAGTATTGATGCTAACAAATTGAATGTAACTTATAATTATGATGATGATAACAGTGATAAAAACAACAGCAAAAATACCCTGCATCCCGATCCTGTGTTTTCACCAGATAATCCTAGCAGTGTAGTGGGATTTTCAAATTTGAGCAAACTTTCAGAATTACAGCCCTATCCTGCTATGGGCCTAACTTAATTATAGTGGGAAGCCTAAGTCAATTTTGCCTCCTAAGCAGACTTTCTTTGGGCGATATACTATGTTGGCCCCCAGCGAGTAGACCGCCAAGAACGGATGTTTAGCAGGCAAAAGTCAATTGTAGGGCGGAAGAACTCTGACCTGGGGTGAACCCTGCCCATCACAGCACCCTCCATTATTTTATTAAACAAACGCACAGCACCTGAATATACAAATCACTGGCAGCCATTCGCAAAACGCCAGAACACTCAACCTGATAATGCTATCCCTTTAAGCTGTATGGTCATAGTATAATTTATGCCGCTTGTTTAAATTTATTACCCCGGGTTTATAACAAATTATCTTTCAAAATGCATAGTAAAATGGAAGCTGTCCGTTACATGCTAGGTCAACATTACATCGTAGATTGCATGTTAATAATTGTATATATATATATATATATATATATATATATATATATATATATATATATATATATATATATATATTGAGATAAAGCAAGTTTTTAAGGGACTGCTAGTGTTGTTAATAAATAAACCAAAATGTTAGTGTTTCTGGGAGTTGGCTAAACAAATTTGTAGGGGGGTAATTTATTTTATCACCTTAAGAATCTTATCGGATGTTGCAGCAATTACAATTTAATTTCCCCAATTTGACTACAAATATTAAGGCTCAGGTCCGTCCAGTGTTGGTATTGTTACATGATATAATTATAAATCTATGTATGTATGTATGTATGTATGTATGTATGTATGTATGTATGCATATGTATAGCCTATATATATTTATATATATATAATATATATATATATATATATATATATATATATATATATATATATATATATATATATATATATATAGTAAATTTAGATAAATCAAAGATCATTGTATTTAGAAATGGAGGTCCATTAAAGACAGCAGAAAGGTGGACCTACAATGGTGTTCCATTGGAAGTAGTGTCCTATTACAAATATTTAGGTTTGATATTTACTCCTAAGTTAGTGTGGACCAAAGCAACCAAAACTATTGCAGATCAAGCTAAGAAATCTATTTTTATGTTTCAGAAAGCTAGAGGTTTTAATTTTGCATCAGTGGAGGTAGCATTAAAAATATTTGATAAAATGATCACACCAGTCTTGCTTTATGGTAGTGAAATATGGGGTTTTAAGTTATCACCTCAAATAGAGAGTGTTCAAATTAAATTTTGTAAGAAACTGTTGATGGTTGGGTCTAATACATCAAATGATGCTGTTTTAGGTGAATGTGGCAGATATCCACTATCTGTCTTATATATGACCCAGTGCATTAAATACTGGTTAAAACTGCAATATATGGATGATGATCGTCTCCCTAAAAATTGTTATAATATGTTACGGAAATTGACAGAAGCTGGGAGAAACACCTGGTGTTCTGAAATTAAGAAATTACTTTTTAGATATGGTTTTGGAATTGTATGGTTCGAGCATGGTGTCGCAGATGTAGTATTATTTTTGAGTCAATTTAAGCAAAGGATAAAAGACTGTTGTGAACAGGAATGGAGAATACGTATTAATGATTCGAGTAAGTTAGACACATATGCATTATTTAAAAGTATGTTGGATGTTGAAAAATATTTGACAAATGTATACTATAGACCACATAGAATGGCCTTAACAAGATTACGTTGTTCATCACATTGTCTTAATATCGAACAGGGCAGGAGAGAAGGTTTAGACAGAAGTGATAGACTTTGTAAATGGTGTTTAATTAATGAAGGTAAATCTTGTATAGAAAATGAGTTTCATTTTGTAACTGAATGTAAATTATATGAACAAATGAGGAGTTCTTTATTACCAGTTTATATAACTACTAAATGTCAAGATAGTTTCATCAGACTTATGAGATCAACCAATGCACGGGAACAGTGTTATTTCGCTGAATATATTTGTGAAGCATTTAAAAAAAGGGATAAATTTTTGTCACCCTCAGAGTAAAGTTGCATATTGCTGTAATCTCTGAATTATTGTTCTATGGGCCGGAGGCCTTGGATACTGAATAAACCATTATATATATATATATATATATATATATATATATATATATATATATATATATATATATATTGAGATAAAGCAAGTTTTTACGGGACTGCTAGTGTTGTTAATAAATAAACCAAAATGTTAGTGTTTCTGGGAGTTGGCTAAACAAATTTGTAGGGGGGTAATTTATTTTATCACCTTATAAGAATCTTATCGGATGTTGCAGCAATTACAATTTAATTTCCCCAATTTGACTACAAATATTAAGGCTCAGGTCCGTCCAGTGTTGGTATTGTTACATGATATAATTATAAATCTATGTATGTATGTATGTATGTATGTATGTATGCATATGTATAGCCTATATATATTTATATATATAATATATATATATATATATATATATATATATATATATATATATATATATATATATATATATATATATATATATATATATATATATATATATAAAGGATGGGGGCCCAGTTTTCGACCACTTAAGCTTTTGTTTGGCTATCGCGGTTTTGTCTCAAAGTAAATCTTCATATTTGCATCAAAATATAATACCAGGAGTCAATGTCCATGGGAAGAAACAACTCACAAGTTCAGATGTACAAGCGGCGATATAGAGAAGACGCCATGAAGAATGGAGCTCAAGGTGCTCGAAGCGCATGCGCCGTGCCCAGTTTTCGACCAGTTGGGCAGAATTGCGATCACAATTACATGTACGGTGGCCTACAAAATTTTTCAGTCCGGTACGGTCACAATTCCAAAGACAAACATCTTCGCCATACAAATATATGTTTTTCTTGTCACAGCATCAACTTTATGGGGGGTGGGGGCGAAAATATACATGTTTTAGTCTAGTCTAATATAAAAAAAAAATGTTAATAAAAGTAAAGAATGCACAAGTGTGCACATCATTTGGACACTTCAACATTGTAGGTCTATTAAATACAGAATACACAAAGACATAATTATAACATTTATTAACATTGGCCAGAGTTGACCACAACATTATGTAAAAAACTCATGAAAAGAGCTATTTAGTACCACAACTGCAATGTTTTAGGCCTAGGTCTAGATTGATCAGTGTAAACCAGTTACACTGGGGACACAGTCCAGAAGAATTGCATGTTCATCAACATGACAACACACCATAACGGCATAATGAATGTACGAATGTCTGAATAAATATTTGAATATGTCATACATTGTCCCTATTGCCCACTTCACAAAAAGTCATTTACAAAATGCTTTCAGAGTTTGCAAAATAAAATATCATTTTTGTGTGTGAGAGACACTACTTAAGGCCCATGGCATATAGGCCTATCACATTGGCCGACTTCAAAATTAAGAATGCTTCAGCAAAATATTCCATATTCTTAGGCCTCTACTGGAAAGGGAGCATAAGACTTGTTGGATTTTATTTCAGTAAATTACAGCCTGTTTATATTTGGTACACTGATAACACAAACTGGGCATAAAAATTTATCATCTTCAGCTACTTCCTTCGTTGCGCAGCAGACTTCTAAATGAACCAAGCCAGTGCAATTATCACACTGAGCCCAGTTTATTATTTTCATCTGTGGTCCTCTCTTTGGTGCTGCCCACTTAGGCCTACCGCATACAACACATGGTTCACTCTCATCCTCAGTGTATGAATCACAGTCACTCTCTATGTTAGACTGATGCTTCTTCGTAGTACGTATAGGCCTACCTGCATTAGCTGTGTGAAGTTAACCAAACGCATCATTTTGTGGTAGCATACTGGTAGTTGCTGGGCTTAGCACAGGTAAGTTTGTAGGCCTATTTAATAAATCTGGTGCCTTATCTGCCTCAGTTGGAGCTGTTTGTTCCATATGTATTGGCACTGCTGTTGCCTCCATTGGTGCAGAATCCCCATGCATTGGCTCTGCAATTACACTCCACACAGATGGTTTGGGAGTTCTAACTGAAGGCTTTGGTAGGAGTGTTTTAGTCGTTGCGAGACTTGATCATTACCCATGTCATCATCCTCTGATTCCAAAATTGCCAGAATGTGCACAGTGGCCCTCGATGGAACAACTTTATCATGTGTAATAACATTATTTATTATTTATATATGTATGTATATATATATATATATATATATATATATATATATATATATATATATATATATATATATATATATATATATATATATATATACATACATATATAAATAATAAATAATGTTATTACACATGATAAAGTTGTTCCATCGTTCCATATATATATATATCATAATGAAAGCTGCGCTCGCTTTTTACGGTGCTGGCCGTTTGCATATTATTATTAGACTAATAGTAGTAAAACAGAAACTTGCAGATGAAGCGAGTTGCGCGAGGCCTATTCTAAGTTTCGCTAGCCGCACAATCGCGCGCAAGTGTATATTGCACTACCTGACCTCTAGTACTTGCGTATTTCCGGGACGTAACTTTGTAAGTTGACGTACGATTCCACGCATAACGCCAAACAGGCAGTTTGAACTTTGAAACTGACAAGGTAAGTACCGTTTTATATTTCTCTGTTCATTTTCTTACAAAAACAACAGCGTCAGTGACAATGATTTCAATTCCTCGGTAAAATATAAATTGAGTTCACGACCGATAATTCGATCAGTTGACAGCAAGGCGTGATGGGTGCCTCAGCTGCTCTTGGTTGTTTTTTGTACGCGGGGAAATGACATCCGTGCTGGTCACGAGCTGTTCACTCCCTTGATTGATGAAGGGCAGTGAATGCTCGGGACTCCATGAATGACGCTGTTGCAAACATCACGGCATATATCGCCACGCCATTTTTAGAGTACAGCTCCTTAATCGCCTTTAAAAAAAAGTAAAAATTGTTGCTGAATTTGGTATCAGGAGCTACCACAGTTACTGTGTTATTATATTAATTCTAGTCCATCTATTACAAACAAAAAATTTATGGGAGTGAGCTGCAACCCCCCTGCCCAGGACATGCCGTCGGCACGCTTTTGCAGAGAAGAGCCATCACTGCATTCTGACCATGAATCATGGTGAGCTTCAAATTCACGATGCTCACTTATAGTGGCTAAAATTTACCAGGTTAAGACTTCAAAACTAATATGGAGAGCTGAATTGTGCATAGAAAGTTGACTTGATACGCTTTCTTTTTCAAAGAGAAGTCACAAAATATCATTTAACTTTTTTCAGTCGTTTTTGTTACATAGGAAAGCATATTTTTTTTTGTGTAATTTGAGGGCCTGCTTAACCATGGATCCTCTTCAAACATCTTGGGGATGCATCTTGGATGAGTCTCTATCAAGTTTATTCAATATATGGTCGTGCTCACTGCTGCAATGATGTTTCACATTTTGCATGCAAAATATACTTGCTGATATTGCTTGTCCAATACCTTTGAAATTGCATGGGAACACCCCAGGGTACCCTCAGTACACTGGTGAATGAGGTTTTTCTCCTTCGCCTCGGCTTTCGACATACAGATCTTGTCATCCAGTGGTGTGTATTAAGGGACCCACCATTTGATACTTGGGGGGGGGGGGCTATGCATTTTATTAAAAAAAAATATGTACGTCCCAACATTGCTGGAAAAAAATAATGTCCTTCGTAGTATCACCTGAAAAAAATAAGGTACGTCATTCCTCTCTAAAAAAATACTGCTTTCATAAAAGATAGTATCAATACTACGACAATAGTGGCATTTAGATTTTTTATATACGTACATGTATGATTCTCGAAATATTTGATACATCCACGTTCCTATTCTCATTTTGGCTAACCAAGAAAAAAAACTGTTTATTTTCCCATCAAATTCCGTGTATTAGTGGGTCAATAGCTTTCCTTGAGAACTTGGGAGCGCACCATTTGTTGCGAAATGCCAATTTGAATGACGCAGAAGAGTGATCTTGTTCCATTGCTTTACAGGCTATATACATTGTGCAGATTATTCTGTAACCCAGTATGGATATAGCAATTCTATACATGAACATGCAGAATATCAAATTATTAAGGAGAGTCCTGCAGTCATCACTCCACCCATTTGAGACTTAGAGTAAATATCATAAAATATCTAAATATTAATACAAGAGAAGGATTTTCACAATGCTGTTAAAGTTTTAATTTCACACGGCCGCTCAGGTATCAATACCCTGTCCCCAGCAAAAGAAATGTGAAGCATCAATTGTTAAATAGTTCTTACTTAATTGAAGGCAATGATGGTAATTTTAGCATTTTAATAGTACTATCCTGGTTTGGAAAGACACGTTGATAAATTTATCGATCTTGAATTTTCTTCCATTGGATACTATTGCATGGGGAATGTATGTACAATACTTTCAAACCAAGTGCCTGTAGACTTCCATCGACTTCCATCAGTCTACAATAGTCTTTTATCATATGACAAGCCTCCCCATAGGGGTGAGAGGTCATAAGATCTTCAGAGCTTGAAAAAAACATGGTGGATGCCAGTTGAAAGCTTCTCAAAAAGGAAAACAAAGTTCTTATGAGTAGGGGTTTAATTCACATTTCACAACAAGTGCCTCTATTCAGTTAGAGTAGACACTGCCAAAGGTGACTATATCATGCACTCAATCAACTCAACAAAATATAAGAGATTTGGTAGATAAGTTTTTAGCACTTTATTGCAGTAACTTGCATAAATTAGTCTTCACGTAATGCACATATGCATAGTACGAATAAAAATAAAAATTGTATGTGAATGACTTAGATCAGGTTGCTATTATCAAGCCATCTGTTTGATACATCCAGGTGCTTGAACAAATCAAAATGGTCAATTGGTTGCAAGCATTTACGAGAATGGTAGGAAAATACAATATTTAATATGAATTTGGCTCGATAATCTTGTGATTCCTATAAATTTGGGACCGAAAACTTCCGTCAATAATAGTAACAAAAACCTGTTCAATTCGTGGGCTCTAGAGCACCCATGGGTGGCCAAGACATAAATAACTGCAAATACCCCTTTCAGTGCCACATTTGGATGTTGACTGAGTCAACAGCTTTCCTCGGCACCCTTTGGGCTTAAAGTGCAATGTGCCCAAAGCACACCGAGGAAAGCTATTGACCTGGACTGTTTGTCTCTCTGGGAACATAGGCATACTGGTACTTGAATGAAAGGTCTGTGGATGGGAAATTTGAATCTGGAATAATGATAGTGATTCAGGCTCATCAGCACAACTTATGCTGTGATTGGCTCTCGAAGAGCTAAGTAACGGTGCCTTGAAAATAGCTTAATCTGAGAAATAAAATATAAAATAAAATAAAATAAAATAGGAAACAAATTATTCAAAAGTGGGTATCACTGAAATACACGCGCATACTCATTAATCTCTGGAGATTTAACACGTCTCCCCTATATTGCACAAATATAATAAGTTGAAATAATGACAACAATATCACACATACTAGTATTTTGATTCCCTCATCGAAATTAGAATACCTTTTAGGCACAATCATTCAAAATAAATGGTTATGTAAACACACATATATTTGCCGTTCATGGTTGCCGTGTACACCTATCACATCACAAGTTTTAGGTCATCATGTAGTTATTTGGCGTGCAGGTGTCTGTGGTTAAAAGATATTTTATTTTCAAAATATGTTTAAACCACAGACACCTGCGCGCCTAATTACCACGTGATGAGCCAAAACTTGTGATGTGCTAGGCGTACACGGGGACCATGAACAGCAGGCAATACCTCTCTATTAAAGATCATGCAGATGATTTACATGTACTTGAAACTGCCACATAGTATAAACTAATACCAATAAGCTGCAGATCTGGGGACACAGCTACACACTTCAGTGTATCACGTATGGAAATGGTGGACATTTTGTCAGCAACTTTCGAGTAGGAGGCACTTGGTATCTGTATGATGGACTGAAAGAGTACCATCGCAAACAAACCGGCATCACAAAACAAGGAAAACCAGTGCCTCCTACTGGATATAATAGAAATAATATGATCTTTGTAAGAAACACAATTTATTAACTCATTCCACCCCAATCAATGTTTTCCTGCTAAAATCCAAATGTCGTCTGTTCATTTTCTGGCTATTTTTCCAAATTTTGGATTAATCTTGTATAAGAGATCCTTCCCAATTATATGCTCATGGTCAACAGCTTTCCTTGGCGTGGTCTGGGCGCAATGCACCCAGGGCATGCAAAAGAAAGCTGTTGACTCAATCTTCCTTCAGGGGTTCACGGTTGGAAGGGCGGCCACGCTCTTGCCTTCCACCTCTACGACCTGTGTTCAAATCCCGGCCTTGGCAGCATGTGGTTGGAGTTAACTACCTGTTCGATCGTAAACGGTGGTTTTCCTCGAGATCTTCGGTTTCCTCCACCCATAAATGGTAGAAAAGTATATGCCAACATCTCTGCCTTGCAGAGGGATTAATATAGGCTTTGCCAGATTCCCAATCCATGTAAAACACATGTGTCTACACTTTTCCTTCAGGGTGGAATGAGTTAATACCATATTTTCTGAACTGGTTCATCCAGATTGGGTATATATTTATTAACTATATTTACTAAACTAGTTCATCTAGATTGGGTGCAGACCACAATTAGCTGGTGGCTTGGCAGGATACATATAGGTGTGGATATGAAGAAATATTTACATTTGTTATTTTTGTTAGCATTGAAAGAATAGAAACGGTAGTGTAGTTCATGAGGCAATGGTTACACAAGAGCATCTCGTGCAACCAACGTGCTGCACAATAATATCCTCTTAACGCACTTTGTCATTATTTAAGCTTCCGCCGAAAGTACTGCCGAAGCGTTTGATTCATAGGCCTAAGCATAATGGGAAGACGGTATCAGATGATCAAGAATTGCATATCTACTCGTCAAAACTTGCCTAAATGTTTTCTTTTACCGGTTTTGCAAGCTTTATTGAAATAAAGTTGTGTTATTCGGAACTATTTTTTTCCTAGTTTTGTGTTCCAGGAGTTGCCTTGACAACTGATGGCTGATGTAGTAGCCCCGCCTACTTGGCTCCTCCCACTAGTAAACAAAAAGGCGATTTTTTTGTAAATTAACAAGCTAAAAACGATTTTAAATCAACTATCAATGATAATACTTACTCTTATGTCAATAGAAATTGATGTTAAATGTAAATATAAGAATTAAACTTCCTACCGCGCGTCATCAGAAATGCCTGTCACACAAACTGTAACCATGCGCCCGTAATTACACTAGAGAGGAAGTTTAATTCTTAAATAACAATAAGAAACACTACTTTTTCAGAATGTCACTTTATTTTTGCAGAATCCAAAGTACACAAGAACTTGTTCTAGCATTACTATATTTTTACATGTATACCTTTGTATATCTGAGACAGTCACTACATTGAATATAAATACAATGCTGCTTAAAATAGTAGCATGTTTCAACTATATATATATATATATATATATATATATATATATATATATATATACAGTCACTACATTGAATATAAATACAATGCTGCTTAAAATATTAGCATGTTTCAACTATGTATAGATGTATATATATATATATATGTATATATATATATGTATATATATATATATATATATATATATATATATATTAGAAGAAACATACAGTATTTTGGTTGCGCAAATAAGAATACATGTTTGTGTTGATCATGTTGACTAGACAAGATGCTGTATTATCATATTTTTAGTAATAATAAGCAGAATTGATTGGTTTATTATTCCAAAATATATAACCACACTCAGTGTCTCATGCAGCAAACACATGGTATTTTCACCAAACAGGTGATACGGTTTATATCGATATCGTTTTAGCGAGCGAGCCTTGCTTTCGCGTGCGAGCAGAAAAGTTTGTGCAGCAGGAAAATCAAACAGGTGATACGGTTTATATCACGGTTTAGCAGGCGAGCAACATAATTATTACTAAAATATATGATAAAATCGTTATCACAGGCTTGCTTCACGTAGTACGGAGTTTTACTTGGCCTTAGTCAGCCATTGCACATTTGGGCGTTTTCCCCTATGTGGTATGGCTGGCAAATTCAGGTTTAACTGTACTATGTTCAGCAAACCTGTGATAGCTGATAGTACCCTAGATCACTGGTAAACATAAAATGCACAAATTAATGTCTCCTTTATGCCTTCAATATACAATGTTAATTTTCCAAAATACCAAATGTTGTGTTTATTTCGTCTTCATTGATTGTACTGTAAATGTTAACCCTAAAACAGTTCAAGAACATGTGCATCCCACTAACTTCTTCACCCAAAAAAAAAAAAAGAAAAAAAAAAAAAAAAGAAAAAGAAAAAAAATGTACGTTGAGGTCAGAGGGAAAAAATTATGTACATCTTGTGTGCATTGAAAAAAAAAAGGAGGTTGATACAAAATGCATAGCCCGCCCCTAAGTGTCAATTGGTCGGTCCTTAATTTGTTCTGGGCTCCGTCAGGGAGTAACTAATAGTACCTTAGGATTGTTTCTCTGAAGGAAATTCAATAGGTCATGCTTCAGTGATTTGGGGATTTTGATGTTTTACGTTGGGTGTCACCAGGGCTAGAAATAGGGCTTATCCGCTTGTCCATACTAAGTAAAACTTGTGGCAGACAAACTTACCAATGCACTTGTCAAAAAATTATATATGGGTGTTTTTAAAAAAATGGCTAGGAAGTGTGACGCCAGGGTCAAAAAAATTAATTAACTTGAAAAATATTGCTTCTGGTGTCACTTTGGCCCCAGTATATTGTACTATGTGAAAATATTGAAGAGAAGACAGAAGAAAGCCCAAGTTTTTAATTTTTTAATATTACTTAAGGAAATGTTATAAAAAAACTGAATTACCATCAAATTTTCATGAGCTCCTTTTAAGTCAAAGTTGTGTATCAAACTCACTTTTCTTTCCTTAGAATAATAGTACATTAACCAATCATGTATGGATGGATGCTAGTTCAGTCTTAAATCATGGGTCTACAAAAAATTGCTATTTTCAGAACGAAAATGTTATAATTTTTTCATATATAAAGAACCTTTAAGTCTTAAGAATTCAAAATAAACAACCTAACTGTGCTGAAATCACTTTAGACATCACAGCTGATCATAATGCAGGTGCCGTGAAAGTGGTGTGTCAATACATCAGAAACTAGCAACACGATAGATCCTTGAATAAAGGCACCCATGTGTTACACTCCCGACATTAGCACAGGATTTCAAGTAAAGCAAAGCTTCTCATATCAAAGCGCCGTATACAAACACTTTTTGTTCTTCAGAATATTAACACATTGTGTTTCCATGTGTGAAATAACATTATTTTCTAAGAATCAAGAACTACACAAAAATTCACCATGTTTAGACAGAAAAAATGTTGGTTTTTTCCATATTGAGAAAGTTTCAGACTCCAGAATTCAAAATAAACAACATAACTGAACCATGTGTACTGAAAATCTGCTTAGACATTGTAGCTGGTCATTATGCAGATGCTATGAAAACTGTGTCTTGCTACATGAGCAATTTGCAACACAATAGCTCTTTGACTCAACAAATAAAATGCACTCCCTGTGTTACACTACTGACATTAGCACAGGAAAATAAATCACAGCTTTTTACACCAAATTTGTGTTTCAAAAACACCTTTCATTCTTCAGAATATTAAATATTATCTTATCATGTTTCTATTAACCTTAATTCATTCTTAGAATCAATAACTACACAGAAAAATCATTTTTTACACAAAAGATGATGGTTTTTTAGCATATAGAGATTTCTAAGACTATAGAATTCAAAAGGAACAATATAAATGTGCTGAAAATCAGTTGAGACATCACAGCTGGTCATAATGCAGGTGCTGTAAAAACAGGGTCATGATACATCCGACATTGGGAACATAATGGCTTCTTGAATAAACCTCCGACATGAACACATACATGTTTATGTTACACTCCTGATATTTAGCACACTGTTTTATTCAAACAGCTGCTGTCTTTCTAGTTGTTGACCTGATCAATGATGTAATGGTAATTTATGTGTGAAAAGTTAGTGTATTTACATTCTGAAGGATGACAAGTGTTTTTGATACTCAAATTTGATATGAAAAGCTGTGCTTTACTTTGCAGTGCTTATGTCAGGAGTGGAACACAGGCGTCTGTGTCAGTTGTTTATTTAATAATATGAAGTATTTAAGTTTATTTAAGATAAATTCTTAAGAATTGAAGCTTTTGTATGGTCTGTTCAATTTTTCATTTGTTTACTGCATGAAATTTTGAGGATGAATAGCATTTCCAGTGTCATGATTTTATAGTGTTACACTCCTGACATGCATATCTAAACCACATTGTAATCTACACAGGCAAAGGGCACATGTATATTTGTCACTGTTAGTTTCTGTTCATGTAGTACTGGTGAAAGAAAGAGTACTTCATAGTTCTGTTGATGTAATATTTGATTGACAGCAGGTTGAATGTAATGTGTTACATTCCTGACATCAGTAGCTAAACAACTTTCATCTCAATTCTTCACCAAAATTACACATGACCAGAGAAAGTTACAATGTCTAGGATATACATACAAGGGTCGTAAGTGAAGTGCAAAAAATAAAAGTGCATGATTAAAATATATTTAATATCTATTTCATAGTGTTCATTCCAAATGTTGAAATTAATGAGTAATTTTCCACCTTGTACAAGGAAATATCTAGACTCTATCAAAAGTACAAGAACAGTGAAAAGCATCATTCAGTGTGACAAGATGAAAGCCATCACATTAAAATTGAATATCAGACAAGTTTTTTTATGATGCAAACAATAATATTTTTTACCTGAATCTTTAAACAATACGTATTATAATTTATGTCACAATGAAAGTCGGGGCTCGACAATTTTTTTAAAAATCACTTGTCCGCAGGGCAAGTAAATTTCAAAATCCACTTGCCCGCATACAAAATCCACTTGTCCTGATAAAACTTCTATAAACATCGTTTTTTTCAAACACAATGCTACGGCCTACACAAACCATTTACCCTACAATAATATATTTGCCGCGAATTGTCGCTTGCAAATTCGCACAAAAATGTCAAATTTTACGATTCAAGCTGCAACTGTTCGACAGTGAAACTGGCAAAACATTAAAAATACAAATTAAAAAAGTAAGCTATTTGCATGGGGTGACTAACGATGAAAAATACATTGTAATTTCTGGGACGATAGGAGTCCATATCCCGGTTAAACTTCAATAACGATTAAAATAGTTGAATTGGTTTCAGGATCCTTTCTCGCTGCCTCTGATGCCGTGATGAGATGCATATCGTTTGCGTACCTACCATGAACGCTATCGGTACATCGTAGTAAATTTGCGTATACAGTATTGGCAAGTTCCTCGCAATAAACGGTGTTCTTAAATCAAATTCAAACGAAAATTTTAATATTTCAAATCAGAAATCGAGCGTGGGCACACCGTCAACATCTTTCATGCAACTGTACACAAACAGCTGCTTTGGCCATGTGGCCTGACGCACAACACATTACCCGATTGGTCAATTGAGTCACATGCAAAAATGAGCCAATTGCGGCTCGTGCTGCAGTGTTTTCATCATGGCTTCCGCCCAGTGAACATGTGTGAATATGCCGTAATTTACGGAGGGAACACACAAACGGGAAGCTTTTTTTTTAATTGCAGCATGCGAAAATAAAGATTCCAGTGTTTATCGCAACAATTATTTGGAGTCACAGGCAAATACGCAAAGGTAGGGGGATAGAGAAAAATGTCGAATGCGTGACAGATCAGTCAGCATGATGCTCCGTTCACCGTAGATTACTCCACGCAGTCACTTGCGTGTGACTGGCAGATGTGTGTTTTGTTTGGCCGGGAAGTCAACTTGCGGCACCATTACATGATGTCTCCAACACTTTTAGAGCCCACCGATAAATTGTCTTTGATGCTAATTTGCTCAAGAATTCGCCATGCAAGTTTTAATTTTTTTTGATGTTCCTTTGTCATCGTTCGGGCAGATAAGACTGACGGTGAGGTGCTGTGACCTTGCCCCGATACGGGCGAAAGCCAACAGTATACGCCGCAATGCATGACTGCTGGTACCTTCGATCTCGTCGTCTCGTAACCATAATGAGCGGGCTGTTTATAAACCAATTATAGACGTTCTATTGTTTTACTGTGCCTATCATCGCAATGTTATTACAAGGCAAGGTGTAGCGTCCCTTCAAGGTGTCGCGTGGGTTAGCTTGGCATTGCGAGTGAATGATCGCGAGAGCCGGGAACAAAAAATCCCCAAACTTTAATAAAATGTACATGTGGTAAAAGATTTTTTTCACTAGTCCGTAGGGCTAGTGCTTGAAAATTTCGACTAGTCCGAGCCCAACTTCAGGCCGCCCGGGGCTATCGGACATGCGAATTGCCGAGCCCTGAAAGTGTTACACTCCTGACATAAAAGCATTCATATTCAGGTTGGATTTTGTTTCAGTGTAGATTCACATACAAATTATGGAGTCCTACAAAACTAACAATTCCCCGGCATGAAATATCACAGTTAAACAAACAAAAACAGTCTTCTTAACACAAAAAGGGTGAAAATTGATGATTAGCCATTTTTTAAATCAGCCATATATTTTAATTAGAATAAGACCCCACTTGGTTGGCAGACAAGTGAAAATGTTTCCTTATTTCTAGCACTGGTCACTACCATCATCTTGGGTCTATGTTTATTGGTACTGACAGGCAGCCACATCTTGCGAAAGGATAATGTCAACTCATGAAAAACAGCAGCATGCACTAACAGATAGCTCATAATAATGTAGTGTACATAATGAAAATATGTTGCAAATACCTCGATCTGCACAAACAGTCACTGTATGATGGTAATAGCTTTGTGTAAATAAATGAATGCTGCAAGGATGGAATATAAGTTGTTTAGCACGATTTACAGATTGCATTTTCAGAGTGACGTTGAAATATCTAATACCATGCAGGATATTATTGGAAATTTCAGATGGCTTTTGCTTCAAGAGATATACGCTTTAAAGATCCAGACTTTTGCAAGATGATGGGGTATCCAGCACCACCTAAGATGGAAGAACCAAAAAGAGCAATGGATACAAATCTGTATCGCCAAAAACAGCGAGGCAGAAAGGAAAGCAACCGATCCGGCAGACCAAGGAAGATGCGCAAGACGTCCCTGTCCCACTGGGACCAAGCACGCACCAGACTTACTGGTAGGACAAACCTTTATCATTACATTCTACTTGGGCGCTTTGTAGATTACTGAATCCAAACACTCTGGTCATCATGAGAAACACATTTGGTACTATTCAGTACAGCTTGTGAATTCAATTGTGTATTTATCATATTTTTTGAACATTTTTAAAAGAAGAGGAAATCTTCAACCCTTGACTTACATTTTAAGAATACATGTAAATATCTATGAAACATTTTAATAGTGGCAGGCCTTGGTGGACCTGCTCATTATACATGTACGTATACATGCCTTGAATTACCTCTGTGGGGCTACACAATTTGCAAACATGTACTTTTGGCTTGTAGAGGGTGACCATATTACTACTAGTACCTGCAAAACTCATATACCCAAAGTTAGCCTGGAAGCACGGCATGGTTTCATACACACCTATCCTATGGGTTGACAAATTTATTGCAGTACTTGTGACATTTACAGTGGTACAAGCTATGTGTATGCACATGCTCACCAGCATACTTGAATTCTGGTCATAATGTGAATTCTTTACAGTTAATTTTTGAACTTTTTTTTCATATATGAAAAACTAACTTGGGGATTTATTGAACTCAGTCACATATATATATATATATATATATATATATATATATATATATATATGCACGTATTGGAATGTTCACCTTTGCAAGTGTTGTCTCATGATGCATTTTTTAAACTGTTTTTAAAACATATACAGCAATCAAAAGGATAACAAGAGAGATATTAGAACAGGTTGTGTTTAATTGGCTCACCCAGAAATATTCAATGAAAAACAGTCTGCCAAATATAAGTCCCAGTATGTGCTGAGCTGACGTACATGTTTATTACATTGTAAACTGTGCTATAGATGAGGAGAGGAAAGCTGAGCTGAACTTTGAGCTATCTTAAGACTCACTGACCCAGACACTTTACCTACATGTAGTACCCAAGGTCAATACTTAGGATTTTTGTGTGTGTGTGTGTTTTAAGAACTGTGTAAGTATGCATTTTAGGTCTGATTCACATAAGGTTTCATAGTCAAATGACACATATAATACAGGCCAAATGCAAGTATAATTCATAATTGAATATCACTCCACCCAAGCTACTTGACCTAAGTGTGATCTACATGTAGTTTCACCAGCCCTTTAACATGTACGTTTTAACTTTTACCTGTGTGCTACGTAGTGTACTTGAGGTGTTTATGAATTTTTTAGAAAAATCAAAGCACAGGGAAGTTATAGCTTCTCTGAAGTGAATATTTCATGACCATATATCACTGTGACCTGCATAGTGTCATGACCTATTGACATATTTTCACTGGGTCTAAATGACATTTGATTTAGGCCTAGTATATGTCCGTGAGGTTTTACAACACAATATCAAAGCACAAGAAAAGTATATCCCCCCTGTGTACCCACAGGGGGCTATACTGCTGCCATTTCTTCTGCTGCTTCTTGTTCTTCAACACATCAACGCAAAACTGAATACTCCAGTCGTTTTGGGGCTAGGCCTTTCATATTGCACAGGATAATAGTCTTCTATAAGGGCTTTGTCAAGTATAAAGAATAGATTACCTTGACCTTTTTTCCAAGGTCAGAGAGCCACATTAGTGATTTCTTCACCACATTGATGTAAACAAGATTACTGTAGAAGCTTTGAAGCGAGGGCTTTCATATGGCACAGGTTTATAGTCCTCTATAAAGGCTCAATCAAGTTGAAAGATGGGTGATCCTGACCTGATTTCCAAGGTCACATAGCTACATTAGCAAATATGGTTTCTGCATGATAACCTGAGAACTTTGTGAGCTGAAGCTTTTATATTGTGCACAGGATTATAGTCCTCTGTAAGGGCTCAATCAAGTTTGAAGATAGGCGACATTGACCCCATTCCCAAGGTCACAGAGCCACATGAGTGAATTGGTTTCTGTGTGGTAACTTGACAATTTTTTTAGGCATGGCTTTCATATTACACAGGATGATAGTTCTCTATACAGGCTTTGTCATGTTTGAATATGGGTGACCTTGACCCTGTTGCCAAGGTCACAGAGCCATATAAGTGAATTCCTCAACACATCAATGTGACCGAGATAACTCCAGAGTTTTTTTAACGGGTGCTTCTATATTGCCTAGGATTATAGTCCTCTATAAAAGGCTTTATGATGGTTGAAGTTGGTTTCTGCATGATAACTTGAGAAATATTTGAGCTAGGGCTGTTATGTTGTGTAGAATGATAGTTGTTTTAGGAGAACATTTTCATGTTCCAAGATGGATGACCTTGACACCATTTTGAAGGTTGCAGAGCCATATTAGTGAATTCTTCAACACATCAATGGGAAAGAGAAAACTCCAGAATTTTTTAACTAGGGCTTTCATATTCCACAGGATTTTTGTCCTGTATAAGGGCTCAGCCAAGTATGAAGATGAATAACCTTGACCACAGTCCCAAGGTCACAGATTCACATTACTGCCTCTAATTTCTGCATGATAAGCTGAGAATTTTTTGAGCTAGTAAACAAGATAACTCCAGGAGCTAGGGCTTTCATATAGTTCAGGATTATAGTCCACTATAAGGACTCAACCAAGTTTGGAGATCCGTGACTTTGTACCCATTCCCAAGGTCACAGAACCACATCCTTATTTGTGGGTCACAGACATTTGGTTTTCTATTAGAAAATCAGCCTGTTGTAGTTGGATATAGGCTGGAGAATAGCGCATGGATACGTCACTGTGACTCAGAAACTTAAGCGTGACCTAGTTTGATTCAGGGCATGTATTTGAGTCCTGTGATTAAAGTGTCTATGTGAGGTTTCTTGATACAAGGTCAAAAAAGAAAGTGAAGATACAGCTCAGGGATCAAATGTGCAGACAAAATCTACTTGAATTTATCATTGTGACCCAGACGCTTAACGTATAGTGACAAGGTTCAGTAACAAGACAAATACATGTATATGGGTATTGACTTATGAGGATGTGAAGTTTCATCAACTAGGTCAAAGTTCAAAAAAGTGATAGCGTGTAGAGGTGAAATTTCATTGTTTTACCCCATATCACATACAATGAAACCTGGCTTGAGAGACCACCCCTAGGTGACCAAATTGTGGTCTCTCAAGACAAGTGGTGTTTCAAACTCTGGGGCACACACATAAAAAATACTAAATAAAGGTCTAAAGGTGGTCTTTAAAGGCAGGTGTTCTCTCTTTGTAGTAGTTTCTCAAGACATCAAGGACCACTGCTCAGTCATCAATTATTAAAAATTCTCAACAATCAGAGAGACCAAGCAGTTCCTTCTTGTAAACAACTTTGGTAGAAATTTATCTTAGGTAAAATTTATCTGAGGTATGTGCCCAAAAATTTGAGAAAATCCATCATGCAATTTCGTACCAGAAGTCAAAAATTACAAATAAACACACATCATTTTGTGAAATACAGAAAAAAAATGGTGGTACCACCTGTTACCATATAATAATCAGGAGTTCCCACTGAAAGTTTGATGCATTTGGCTCAAGCAAACAGTCTTAGAGATTATCTTCAACTTGAATCCACAAACACCAACATACTGGCATATCATTTTTCCATTACAAATTACCAGCAATGGTTCAGTATCATAAATGCGGTCCAGTTTGGGTTGGGTTTTTTTAATCAATGATGTTATAGACCATTAATTGGTCAACAAGTTTCCTTGGTGGAAAGCTATTGACTTAGTCCTCTGGGGTGCTTAAAAACCATTATACTCCAGTTTAATTCTATGAAGTCGGATGTATTGAAGTATGATTATCTACAAGCATGAAAGACATACATACACCCATCAAAGATATGAGCAAGTTTGAATTTAAGGAAATCATCAACTAGTTTGGAGAAAACTGCATGTTCATGGTAAATCTTGCAAAAACCCTGCAACCCTAGAATTGTAGGGCTTTTAAAATTAAAAACAATTAAAAGGCTGTACAATTTCTCTTCATAGTTGTTATTTGGAGGCTATGACTTTCATTTTTTAAGTTGTTAAATTGGGTAATCCCCCTACTCTTTAACCCTTTCCCCCTTAAACCAGCCAAAACCAACTGGTGGTCAAATTTCGTCTGCTTCAGTGTTTTCAACTAATTTCGACAGTTATGAAAAACAATTTGACCGAGAAATGTACGTGAGACTTATCAAGATCACATGCCCCAGGTCAACAGCTTTCCTGGGCATGGGTTGGGCACTAAGTGCCCAACCCATGCCCAGGAAAGCTGTTGACTCAGTCTTAATTAAAGGGGGAAAGGGTTAAAGATCTTCCAGGGAAAACCCTGATACAGTTACTTCTGCATTGACTGTCATCATATTTATGTACTGGTTATCATGCAATTTTGAAATTTAAAAAAAAAATGGGAAATTACAGTGGCATCCCCCATTGACCCACTTTGGTGCAGTGTAAGTCAACTTGGTACATTATGCACAGGTTTACAGAAAATTCAGGATGAGATTGGGGAGAAGTCAAAACATTTCAGAATTTTAGAACATCATCTGAAGAAATTAAAATTGAGGCAGTACCTAATTTTTAAAAGAATGACAAAATGATGTCAGAGAAAATTTCTGAAAATCATATATAGTGCCAGGGCAGCTATCTCCCAGAAGGCAATACTGAAGGAGGGAAGGCTCCAACATATTGGCAAGCATACAATAAAGTTTAGTATGGCAAAACTGTCAAACTAAACTGTAAAAATATTTTAGAGGGAGTTTACAGTATTCCAAGTATCAGCTTACATGTATGTAAGGCTGGTGTAAAATTATACAGGTATTGCCTGCTCCCCAATTGTTTTTTCCTTTCAGAAATAAAATAAGTGTACACCGATACCACATACTTGTAAACAAACAGGCTACATGTATCTGTATTCCAGTTGAACAAGTCTACAGTAAAGCCAAAAGTTATACATGTGCTTTTGCTGAATCTATTCGAGCAATATTTGGAAGAGACGTACAAACACCAATTTACCACCAGTATTTGAGTGTGTTTCTTTTTTTTTCTTTCACAGTGTGCAGCTGGTCCCCTACCTATGGGACCTTCATGCAGGCACAAGAGACGATCATTGGCAGCGATATGACCAAGCAGCCAAAGTACCCAAACTTGACAGTGGAAGAAGGTGAAAAGATCATGTACCTGAGCCGTGTTGACTTTGTCAACACGTACCACTGGCTGGCCCGAAACCAGCATGGCCAGATAGGGTGGGTGCCAGCCTGCAAGATGGACGTGAGTGTACCAACTTAATGCTTTAAATGCTAAACATAACAAAAATTCTGCTGATCTGAGTCATGCTAGTAATTCCAGATTCAACTTCCCGGTGACAGGAATGCCAGTTACACTCAAAATGTCATTTCAGGGACAAGTAGTTAAGACCATCAGGGACACAAAATATCTAACAAAGAAAAAAGCAGGAAATACTCAATTTTGATTGAGGGACGTCCTCATCATCTGGGTTGTCCCAAATGATGAGGAACAGTTGACATCAGTGCAGTGAAAGTATTTCATTTGTTTCCTTTAAATACCAGCATGCCTCTATTTCCAGTGAAGAGAACAATAATCCAGGTCACAGTTTTCTTTGGCATGCTTTATTGGGTGCAATAAGAAGCGAGCAAAAAACTTGTGCATAGTTGACTTAGTCTGTGTTCCCACTGATGGCAGAAAACATAACATTCAGGGAATTTGATTTGGTACCATAGAATCTAGGCATAATAATTTAATGAGAGTCTCCAGCAGGATGAAATTTATACAGGAATAAGGGTCATCAGTTTTATGTTATGTTCAAACAGTGTAAAAAATGAATGAGAATTGTAGACATACAAGATTGACATATCATGACATCAACAACTTGCCTAGGTGTGAGTTGGTTGTGCAACTTGAGAAAAGCAGTTTTATTCTGAGCACGAATGCCCTAAAGTAAAGACAGCTAGCAAAACCGAAACCCTTCAACTAAAATTTGGGAGGCCCTTCAAATGCACACTCTAAGTTCATTAAAGAAAAATTATTGTCTTCATGCATGCAGGTCTTAACAACATGCAACATGGACACTCAGGAAGAGATGGACACCATGAGAGACGAGAAGACCCCTGCACAGACGGCTACCATAAGAGACGAAAAGACTCCTGGAGAGATAGAGACTGGAAAAGACCAGAAGACCACTGACAAGCCAGACACCAGTAAAGAGTGGAAGACAGAGACTACAGGACATCAGGAGCCATATGACTTGCAAACAGAGGCAAAGGAGTCCAAGAGGACACTGCAGTCTACAGATATACCACAAAGAGAGTTTTTTCAATCTTCCTTCAACTATGCAATCATATCAGCAGCATCTTTAACCAGTTTTCAGAGATTTCCTGTATATATGTTTTTCAGAAGATTGTATTAATGAAATGACCAATAATTAATTCTTCAACTTGTAAAAGGTTCATGCTGCCACATTTTCTCACACTGTTAAGAGGGACAGAGTGTGGATGACTTACTTTTGCTTATTTTTGACCGAACGATGGGAAGGTAATCAGTCTGCAAGTTACTGTCAGACAACAAAGAGTTCAATTTTACAAGCAAATGCTTTGGTGCGTGAGGGGATCTTCTGACTTTTAGAGCTTAACAATCAAGACAAAAAGTAAATTGTTATTTCAGAACTATTTGAGGAAATGTATGGGAGCATGAAGTTTTAACATCTTGAAGTAACAGTATAATTTTGCTTCTTGAAGGGACTTGTACATGCATGTAACAGTTTGCATTCTGTGAATATCTGTAAGTGTCAATCTGCTTCAGGTAATCAGTTGATAAATGTTTTATTTTTTTTTTTTTAGCTCAGCTGAATTGTTAGCCAGCTGAGCTTTTACGATTGGTCTGCGTCCATTGTCCATCCATCGTCTGCCCACAATTACTCTTTTAATTCTTTTCAAAAACCATCGGCGAGGGCCACTACATGCTTGATGGAAACGTACCTTTGGTAGGCCTCTACCAAGTTTATTCAACTGGTCATGCTCAATTAAATTTTGTATTTTTGTGATTTTTTCCCATTTTTGGCCAAATTTTAAACCTCCTCTCTGAAACCATGTATCCAATTGCTTTAAAATTGCATAGGAACACATGTGGAGATGCATAGACCTTGATTTTGTCAGATGGTGCCATATTTTTTTTCAATTTTATGCAAATTTTTGTGGGCTTTTGCTGTATTTGACTTCTTTTGTAAAACAATCATTTAGATTGGGCTGAAACTTATTTGAAATGTACATGTAGCTTGTGGAAGGGTCAAACAAGCTGTTCACTGGGTTTTGATGTGGTGGACCCCTGAGTTTTAAAGAATTTTTCAATTTGGGTACTTATCAGTTAATACATGTATTCCTGTTGATTACTTTGTAAGTTAATGGCAATTATAATAGTATCCACATTTTCAACTTCTTTTCCAAGTTTAAACCATCAGCAAGATTCACTTTAAACTTGGCACGGATTTATTTTGCGGGGGGGGGGGGGGGGGGGGGATGTACCAAGTTTGTAAAAATGGTTGTGTTCCAGTAATTTTTAAATTTTTTGATAAATATTTTATAATAAAGATTTTTAATATAATCTATTCCAAAGGTGCATAGCCAATTATGTAAAAATTGTATAGGGACACTAATGTTTGTGAGGGTGAGAAGTGCACCATGAATGGATAATCTTGAATTCCTTTCCAAGGTCACAGGCATTTGCTGAATTTTACTGTTCACTGGATAACTTGTGAACTATATGAGCCAAGACTTTGATGCTGATGGTCCTCTATGTAGGCCAGATTTACAGTGACTGACTTCTTTCCCAAGGTGACCAGGTCACTTTCATGTTCCCTTGTTAACTTGATACCATTTAAGCTGGGACTTTATATATTGTGGAGCGAAAATACTGTGGTATTTGTGCATGACAGTCTTCAAGAAAAATGACCTGGACGAATTCTAAAAGTCACAGGACCACTTCAATTTGGGCATGTGAGGTCATCTGAGAATAGGCCTGTTACTCTCTGGTTTCACTTATTTTTAGTATAAATAGTGCATAAGAGTGGATGGATGGACAAATGACGGCTGAATTGAGGATGTATAGATAGGTGAATGAATTGAATCCAGATAGAAGCAGGATTGTGCATGGACAGAGGAGTGGATAGATAGATGAATGAATGAATGAATGAATAGGGACAGACAGATGAAATCAGTGGCTGGATGCATGTGAGGAATTATGGTGGGTAGATGGATAGAGGGAAGGATAGGTACATGATGGATGGAAACGTACATGTACTATTGCATGGGTGTATGAAAAGATTAATGAATGGATGGATTCGCAGAGAGATCAGTGGATCTCTGGTTGGATGATTAAATGGGTAGCTAAATTAATTTAACGGTAGATGGATTGATGCTTTATAAATTACAGTGCAGAGAGGTGAATGGATAGATATATATAAGGATGACGGTATACTGACAGATGGATAGCGGGATGGATGGGTGTTTGAATAGACTGATAGGTGGGTGGACAGGTGGGTGGGTGAACCGGCAGATGGATTGATGGGTTTATGGATAGTTGGGTAGGTAGGTAGGTTGATGGGTTGATAGATATGGATGAGTAAGTAAATGGATGGATGTCTAGATTAAACTATCAATGGATTAATGGGTGACAGTGGTGATAGATAGGTATATAGCTTGATGAATCAATGGATATATGGATTGATAGAAATGGGAATTGGGATTGATGGATGACCAGATGGATGAGTGGAAGGGTTGTATATGTGGATGGTGCATTGAGGCATGGGTAGTTGGATAAATTTATGGATGGATTGGTGGACTGATTGATTGATGATGAATGGACAGATGGATTGATGAATGGACAAGGATTGATTCAGGAATGACTGGATGGATGGATGGATGGATCACTGGACAGGGAGTGATTGATGAATGGGTGCATTGATGGGTTGCCTTGGCGAAGTCTTGAATGAGATTGAAGTGATGGCTGGATGATAATAGTTATGTAAGGTTACCTCTCATCCATCATTGCCAAGACCAATGTGTCTGGGCTAAAAGCCCATGAAATCTAGTTAAGTTCACTCACTTGATTCCGAAAACCTGAAGGTCCTGTGGCGCCATCTCTCAGTTCCTATGGATCCGGTGGTGACTCCCAGTACATATGCTCCCTGTTTCACCCTTCCTCTTTTGGGCACCATTACTGGCTTGCTCTTGGAAGTTGAAGCTCTGTGAAGCTGGGTTCACACTCACTGTTTTAGTGCTTTATCTATGTTCCCCTCTCCAGAAAATCATTTCTTAGTGGTCCGGAACTCTTCGGAGACCTAGATAGATGATATCTGTCCTGCAGATACCTTTGAAATAATTCGGAGTAGAGCTGGTTGATTGGCTTGAAATCCAGATTTTCAAGATGGCATCTCAACCTACAGATCACAGAGATGGGAAGACTGCACATCATGCAACTGCTACCTTTTGGCAGCAAGAGATTGACATTGATCCAGTAACCACTCCGTCCTTATCCTTGTTAGATCGTAGGCAGAAGTTGGATTCATTGAGCCATGTAGTATATGGCAGCCTGTGACAATCATCAGCATTGTTATGGTTGTCACCTCCAGTCGGGTCATGTTTGTTCACGTGAATGAACTTGCACATATTGTGAGGATTGGGGAGAGGACAAATGGCTGCTCTTCGAGCATAGACAAATCCACATAGCTTATCTGCAGACTCAAGTGGCAGATGTCTTTACACCAGACCCCCACCCGCATCCCCACCCCACCCCACCCACGAGTAAGGAGAAGAGATAACGTAGTCGTAAGTTGGGCAGCAAGAGATCTCCTGAAGGTCACAAGTGCCCAGCTGTACCCGGGACAACTGCTGCTTCTCTAGTCACTCACCCAAGGGTTGCCCTTGCCTTGGAGTCTATGGCTAAGAGTACACAGATGCAGGCTTATAAGTTGTGTGCGCTGATTGCCCCCTCTCAGCCTCCAGCTGCACCTCGGCAAAGAAGTCCACCAAGTGTAGACTGAAGCTGTGGAGATCTCAGTTCTCCATGTCCAAGTGCTTGGATCAGCAGTCACACAAATCAGTGCATCCAGAATGAAGACCTATGGGTTCCCGTAACAGGTATTCTGGAATGTTGGTGAGTCTGAGTGCTCAGATTGTATGTCCGAAAGGTCTAGAAAACCACCAAAGCCGGAACAAACTTCCCAAACTCCGGTTCCGAGAGCTCATATCTTAAGTACAGGCAAGCTGGAGTTAGAAGGAAGGCACAAGTCTGTGGGGGCACCCTCTGTCATTAGTGGGTCTTTGGCTCCCCTGGAAGTGGCCCTCCAGTGACCCAAGTGCCACTTTCAGTTTTTCAGGCTGCAGTGCGGGCTTTGCCTCCTGCACCTATGGCCCCTCCGCCCCATAGTAAGCAGCTGACAATGCCACTTGTCCCTGCTTTTGAGCCAGGTACGCTGCTTCCCTCTCTTGAGAGGCAAGCAGAACTCCAGCTCTACGAGGATCAGCACTTTGTACTCTTTGGCTGTTGCTGCCACTGCTGCTGAGCCCAGGCAGACTCTGTCAGCAGAGCAGCTTGCTGCTTCTGCCAGGAGTCGGCTTTCTCTCAGCCCTTAGGCTTGGGAGTTCCTGGAACTCCTTCAGGCTCCCTCCAGCCTGCAGATTTCTTAGTTGGCAACAGCTGTGGTACCTGAACCGAGTCTCCCAAAGATTCAGCAGGTTCCCTCTTGCCAGCAGACTCCCTTTTGGCGTTTGCTGTGTTCCCTAATTTATTGGGCGCTCAGCCCAGACACAGAGGTCTTGGCTAATGAACGGCAACAGGTAAGTATACTCATGATTACTAATACCAAAATTACTAAAAAGTTTACATATTTGTTGATGGGTGTATGGATGTATATATATGGACGGACAATGGATTGACGTGGTAAATTGATAGAGGGTGAATGTATAGATGTATGGATAGGTGGACAGATTATGGATCAACAAGTTGACTAAAAGTTTTAATAATTCCATGGCCATGTACATGGTAACGATTTTTACTATAGAATTTTAGTTTTTTCATAGTCATGTATAACAGATGTCATGGGTTGATCTGTACTTAAAATGAATTTACATGTGCTTATGTCTGTGCCATTATCAAATTTGTGGTTAGTTTTATTCTGTAATTCTTTTATGTTAAACTTTAAGTTGCCTGTACATGTATGGCAGGCCCTATGATTTTGTTTTATTGGCTGACTGTTCTTGGAGCCACAGTTTAATGGAAGTTCATAAAAACTTTTAAATTCAAGAAAAAGAAAGTTAAGTGCTTATGGTCAGTCAGTACTGTCCACTGATATTTTTATCAATGGTAACAGAACCTACCCAGATTAATATCTCTGGTGCTTTCTGGACTTAGTTGAACTTAGTGGGTTTCTAGTTTAGATGAGTTGTGCACCAATCAAAGGACAAATAAGATGATTAATTAAGAACAGTGTTATAATGAAAGGGTTGATAAGACCCTGGCTTAACATGCTGAAATGAGAGGAAAATGTTGTAATGGTAGGGTCAATAAGACCCTGACGCTATCTGCTAGAATAAGAAAATGTGCAGTGTAATGAAAGGGTCAATAAGACCCATACATAAAGGAGTGCAAGTAAAACAAAAACTCTGTCATCAGATGCATTGACAAGAAGGTGTATACTATGATACAAGGTTAACACCGGGGGGGTATTTGAACTGGTCAAATGTACATAGGTGCCCTGTAAGGCTTGAACCCCATATTCTACATGCAATTTTTTGCCAAATATGGGAGGGGGGGGGGATTCTACATTTTGAAAAAAATAGGGGCTCAAAATGCTAGATTTGCATTTTAAAAAATGGTGCTTTTCATACAAACAGGACCAAAAAAGGTAAAAACTTGTCATTTGTAAAGTTGTTTTGCAAGAAAAAAATCACTAAATTTTTTCCACATCTGAGAAAAGGGGGGGGGGGTCAATTTGCCTGCCTGCGTGCATCAAATGGGGTCCAAATACTACATAAGATGAAAATTTGGGACTCATTCCCACAGCGCCCATATACATACCACCACAATTGAAGTACCAATGTGTCCCGTACCCTAGCCCAATTCCCCCCCCCCCCCTGGGAGGAAATCGGGCTAGGGTACGGGACACATTGATAAGATACAATGAAACCTTAGAAGGACCATGGAGTCAGATGAATTCCTAGCCAAAAGATACGTCTTGTAATGAAAGAGTCAATAAGACCCAAGCATTTATTGGCGCTAGCATCAGATGGATGGATAAGAGAAAGTGTGTAGGAATAAAACGGTGAGAACCACATGGAACTCAATGTATTAATGCAATATTGCATTGTTTAGAAATAAGTTGTAGTGAATTCAAGGGTCAATCAGACCCTTACATGTTAAGATTTTAAATGATGAAGTGTCCTGTAACAAAAGGGTCAATTAGACCCTTGCAGCAGATGCATGAATTAAGTATGCTGTCATAAAAGGGTCAATAAGACACAAGCATCACATATATTGACAACAAAAACTATTCTGTCATGAAAGGGTCAATTAGACCCTGACACCACATATATTGACAACAGAAAGTAGGCTGTCAGAGAAGGGTCAATTAGACCCTAGCCTCACATGCATTAACAACAGAGAGCATCCGTCACCAAAGGGTCAATAAGACATGCATTGACAACAGAAAGTATGCTGTCATGGAAGGGTCAATAAGACCATAGCATCACATGCATTGACAACAGAAAGTATACTCTCAGTGGGTCAATTAGACCCTGGCATCACATGTATTTACAACATAAAGTATGCTGTCATGCAAGGGTCAATTAGACCCTGGCATCACATGCATTGACAACTGAATGTATGTTGTCATGAAAGGGTGAATCAGACCCTGGCATCACAAACATTGACAACAGAAAGTATGCTGTCATGAAAGGGTCAATTAGACCCTGGCCTTATAAACTTTGACAACAGAAAGGGTGCTAACATGAAGGGATCAATCAGGCCTTAGCATCAGACATCATCTACAAGAGAAAGTATACTGTCATAAAAGGGTCAATAAGACCCTGACAGCAGAAGTGTGGTGTCAATTAAACAATAGCATTACATGCACTGGCAACAGAGAGCATCTGTCATGAAAGGGTTAATAAGACATGTACTGATACATGTAATAGAATGTATGCTTTTGTGGAAGGGTCAATAAGACCCTGCTGTTACAAATATTGACAACAGAAAATATGCTGTCATGAAAGGGTCAATTAGACCCTGGCATCACATGTATGTTGACAGCAGAAAGTATGTTGTCATGAAAGGGTCAATTAGATCTTGGTATCACATATATTGATAACAGAAGTGTTTGGTCGTGAAAGGGTCAATAAGGCCTTCGCATCAGACAAAATATACAAAAAGAGAAAGTATGCTGTCATAAAAGGGTCAATAAGACCCTGATGTCATATGTACTGGCAACAGAAAGTATACTGTCATGAAAGGGTCAATTAGACCCTGGCATCACATTTTGACAATAAAAAGTATGCTCTCACCAAAGGGTCACCTAAACCCTAACACCACATATATTGACAACAGAAGCATGCTGTCATGAAAGGGTCAATGAGATCCTAGGATTAGATACATTTACAACAGAAGTATGATGTCATGTAAGGGTCAATTAGGTTATAGCATCTTATGAGTCGATAAAACAAGCTCAATGGAATGAAAGAGTCAATAAAACCCTGACATAAGATGAATAAAAGTGCATGTGCTGGAATGAAGGGGTCACTGAGACCCTGGTGTCAGATTTTTGGATGCAAGAAATGTCTTAACTCATTCCACCCTGATAGAAGACTGAGTCAACAGCTTTCCTTGGCGCGATCTGGGCGCAATGTGCCCAGAGCGCGCCAAGGAAAGCTGTTGACCATGGGCATATAATTTGGAATGATCTTCCATGCAAGTTTCATCCAAAATATTGAAAAATAGTCCCTAAATTAGTAAAATACAATTAGCAGACGACATTTAGATATTAGCGGGAAAAAGCGTCATCAGGGTGGAATGAGTTAAAATAAAAGGGTAAATTAGACTCTGACATCAGATGCAATCATAGCAGGTAGCCTGGTAAATTACACCATAACATAAAATTAAAGAGTCAATATGACTGCAGTTTCAGATTTATTGCGAAGAAAAATCATATGTTAAAATTGATAAATAAGACTTCAGCACTGTATGCGTTGAAAAGAAATGTATTGAAAACCAAGGGTCAATAAGACCCATACATGATACACATTGATCAAATAGTGAGTTCTGATGAAAGAGTCAAAAAACCATGACATCAGATGCATCAATGAGAGTTGTGTTACAATCAAGGGGTCACTGAGACCCTGGCAACAGATGCATCAGCAATGGCAGTGTGGTGTAATGGAAGGGTAAAAAAAAACCCTAGTATGAGATACATTGGCAAAGAAAAGTGTGTTGTAATGAAAGAGGGAAGGGTCTGTAAGATCTTGATGTAACGTACATTGATAAAAGGATGTGGTGCAATAAAAGGGTCAAGGACTGGTATAAGACATATTGACAAGAAAAATGAAGATGGAGAGGGTCAGTAAGACCCTGACATCAAAATCCATTGATAAGAGGATATATGTTGTGAAGAAAGGGTCAATATAAAGACCCTGGTATTAGACATATTGATAAGGAAAAAGGTAGTGGAGATGGGAAGAGTGGGTAAGACCCTTACATCACAAAAGTTAATAAATGGACATGAGGTATGATGAAAGGGTCAATAAGACCCTTGTATGAGATACATTGGCAAGATAAATTGTGTTGTAAAGAAAATGTGAAGGGTTGATCAGCTATTGACATCAAAATTCATTAATAAAAGGACAAAAGGGTTAATAGGACCCTGGTATGAGATGTATACATTGGCAAGGAAAAGTGTGTTGCTGTGAAAATGGGAAGGGTTAACATGATGTTGACATCAAAATTCATTAAACTGATAAGAGTAAGTGGTGTAATAAAAGGGCAATAAGACCCTGGAATGAGATGCATTGGAAAGAAAAAGTGTGTTATAAAGAAAAGACCTTGACATAAAAATACATTGATAATCGGACATGTATCATAATGAAGGGTCAATAGGACCCTGGTATGAGACAAATTGATTGGGAAAAATGTGTTGTGTATGTGTTGTGTCTGTAAGACCCCTACATCGCATACATTGACAACAGGACACGGTGTAGTAAAGGGTCAATAAGACCCTGGTATGAAATACATTGATGAGCAAATTAGGATGTAGATACCCTGGTGTCAGTTGATTCAAGGATAATTGTGTTAAAATCAAAGGGCCAATGATACCCTGGCAACAGATGCATCAGCAAAAGAAAGTGTAGCATAATAAAAAGGTCAACTAGACCTTGGTATAAGAGACATTGGCAAGACAAAGTTGGTTGTAATGAAAGGGTCAATGGATAATTAAAACATTGAAATCTGGTTCATTCACAAGAAGACATGTATTGTAATCAAAGGGTCAATAGGACCTTGGGATGAGAGACACGGTAAAAAACAATGTTGCTATCAAAGAGTGATTATAATGTGATAGTAGGCCTGCTGGTAGTAATAAACAAATAAACATACTTATGAACAAACAAACAATAAAGCAAATAAATAAATACATTAATTAATTATGTTGCAATCAAAGAGTGATTATTTTCTAATGGTACTGGTGGTAGTAAATAATTAAATAAACATGCACAAACACTAACAATAAATAGGTAACTGATGTAATAAATGTGTAAACTAAGCAGATAAAATGAATTACAGATAAAATTGAGGTAAATGTGGCATAAATTTCTACTGTACAATGTATTTTATAAGAATGAATACTGCAAGGTTATGCTTCATAGATCTGGGCATGCTCAACGCTGTTTGAGACAGATTTCTTGTCAAAATAGCATATAAATGCAACCTAATTCTGAAGCTGATAGAGACTTGGATACAGTCATGTTTATATGACACTAACTGAAAAAAAAAAGATAGGTTTCTTTGCAATATCTGTAGAGGATATAAATAATAATACCAGGCAAGGTCTGACATAAAATCTGCAAGTCAGTCAAAGAATTAAAGTGACACTTTCTTTGGCATTTAGGTTGGTTAAGTTTACAATTTAATCATTTCAGATTGCTTTCTTTCTTACTAAAACATAATTTTATTATTTGAATTTGCTTTGAGTGTTCTTTGTACATTATTTGACATACATTTATATTTCTATTTTGGTTTGGGCAAATATTTGTGGCCTATGTTTCTATATTTTGGCTTGACAAATATTTTGGCATACCTTTACATTTCAATCTTAGTCTGGTAAATAAAACTTTTAAAACCACTGAGTTGAATGTCTTTTGTTGTAAGTCAGGCAAAAGCCTCCATGGGAGCAAGATGGTGTAGTTGTGAATTAAAATACAGCTACACATGTACCTGCATGCATGGTGTTTGCTAGCAGTCTAGAGCTTATAGAGGGTGGGAAAGCGGTTTCCCGCACTGGCATACTGGGTCTTTTTATTTACCGTACGTATGGCGTACTTGAAGCCCTCTTATTTTATGTACTTCGTACTATCCAAAATTTTGAAAGATTTTAATTTTCCGTACTACGTACTCTAGAAAAATAATTACCTGTACCAGCGTACTGAACCCCCCCTTACCCCCCTTCCTTATACTCTTTGAAGAGATATGAAGTCTACTTTACTCTTTGATTTCATGCTGCTGACCACTTAATACAGAGCACTCTCTCTCTCTGTTACTTTGTGTGCTGCAGGCCCTGTTCCGGCATACTGTGCTGTACACTGTTCCTGTGTGTACTGTGCTGTCAGTTCCTGTCTGTACTCTGTTCCCATGTGTACTGTACTGTCAGTTCCTGTCTGTATTCTGTTCTCGTGTGTACTGTACTGTCAGTTCCTGTCTGTACTCTGTTCCCATGTACTGTGCTGTCAGTTCCTGTCTGTATTTTGTTCCTGTGTGTACTGTGCTGTCAGTTCCTGTCTGTATTCTGTTCCCATGTACTGTGCTGTCAGTTCCTGTCTGTATTCTGTTCCCATGTGTACTGTACTGTCAGTTCCTGTCTGTACTCTGTTCCCATGTACTGTGCTGTCAGTTCCTGTCTGTATTCTGTTCTCGTGTGTACTGTACTGTCAGTTCCTGTCTGTATTCTGTTCTCGTGTGTACTGTACTGTCAGTTCCTGTCTGTATTCTGTTCCCATGTACTGTGCTGTCAGTTCCTGTCTGTATTCTGTTCCCATGTGTACTGTACTGTCAGTTCCTGTCTGTACTCTGTTCCCATGTACTGTGCTGTCAGTTCCTGTCTGTATTCTGTTCTCGTGTGTACTGTGCTGTCAGTTCCTGTCTGTATTCTGTTCCCATGTGTACTGTACTGTCAGTTCCTGTCTGTACTCTGTTCCCATGTACTGTGCTGTCAGTTCCTGTCTGTATTCTGTTCCCATGTGTACTGTACTGTCAGTTCCTGTCTGTACTCTGTTCCCATGTGTACTGTGCTGTCAGTTCCTGTCTGTATTCTGTTCCTGTGTGTACTGTACTGTCAGTTCCTGTCTGTATTCTGTTCCCATGTACTGTGCTGTCAGTTCCTGTCTGTATTCTGTTCCCATGTGTACTGTACTGTCAGTTCCTGTCTGTACTCTGTTCCCATGTACTGTGCTGTCAGTTCCTGTCTGTATTCTGTTCCCATGTGTACTGTACTGTCAGTTCCTGTCTGTACTCTGTTCCCATGTGTACTGTGCTGTCAGTTCCTGTCTGTATTCTGTTCCTGTGTGTACTGTACTGTCAGTTCCTGTCTGTATTCTGTTCCCGTGTAATGTGCTGTCTGTTCCTGTCTGTATTCTGTTCCCGTGTACTGTGCTGTCAGTTCCTGTCTGTACTCTGTTCCCGTGTGCTGTGCTGTCAGTTCCTGTCTGTATTCTGTTCCCATGTACTGTGCTGTCAGTTCCTGTCTGTATTCTGTTTCCATGTGTACTGTACTGTCAGTTCCTGTCTGTACTCTGTTCCCATGTGTACTGTGCTGTCAGTTCCTGTTTGTATTCTGTTCCTGTGTGTACTGTACTGTCAGTTCCTGTCTGTATTCTGTTCCCGTGTACTGTGCTGTCAGTTCCTGTCTGTATTCTGTTCCCGTGTACTGTGCTGTCAGTTCCTGTCTGTACTCTGTTCCCATGTACTGTGCTGTCAGTTCCTGTCTGTATTCTGTTCCCATGTGTACTGTACTGTCAGTTCCTGTCTGTACTCTGTTCCCATGTGTACTGTGCTGTCAGTTCCTGTCTGTATTCTGTTCCTGTGTGTACTGTACTGTCAGTTCCTGTCTGTATTCTGTTCCCGTGTACTGTGCTGTCAGTTCCTGTCTGTATTCTGTTCCCGTGTACTGTGCTGTCAGTTCCTGTCTGTATTCTGTTCCCATGTACTGTGCTGTCAGTTCCTGTCTGTATTCTGTTCCCATGTGTACTGTACTGTCAGTTCCTGTCTGTACTCTGTTCCCATGTGTACTGTGCTGTCAGTTCCTGTCTGTATTCTGTTCCTGTGTGTACTGTACTGTCAGTTCCTGTCTGTATTCTGTTCCTGTGTGTACTGTGCTGTCACTCTCTGTCTGTATTCTGTTCCCATGTACTGTGCTGTCAGTTCCTGTCTGTATTCTGTTCCCATGTGTACTGTACTGTCAGTTCCTGTCTGTACTCTGTTCCCATGTGTACTGTGCTGTCAGTTCCTGTCTGTATTCTGTTCCTGCGTGTACTGTACTGTCAGTTCCTGTCTGTATTCTGTTCCCATGTACTGTGCTGTCAGTTCCTGTCTGTATTCTGTTCCCATGTGTACTGTACTGTCAGTTCCTGTCTGTACTCTGTTCCCATGTGTACTGTGCTGTCAGTTCCTGTCTGTATTCTGTTCCTGTGTGTACTGTACTGTCAGTTCCTGTCTGTATTCTGTTCCCGTGTACTGTGCTGTCAGTTCCTGTCTGTATTCTGTTCCCGTGTACTGTGCTGTCAGTTCCTGTCTGTACTCTGTTCCCGTGTGCTGTGCTGTCAGTTCCTGTGTGTACTGTACTGTCAGTTCCTGTCTGTATTCTGTTCCCGTGTACTGTGCTGTCAGTTCCTGTCTGTATTCTGTTCCCGTGTACTGTGCTGTCAGTTCCTGTCTGTATTCTGGTCCCATGTACTGTGCTGTCAGTTCCTGTCTGTATTCTGTTCCCATGTGTACTGTACTGTCAGTTCCTGTCTGTACTCTGTTCCCATGTGTACTGTGCTGTCAGTTCCTGTCTGTATTCTGTTCCTGTGTGTACTGTACTGTCAGTTCCTGTCTGTATTCTGTTCCTGTGTGTAATGTGCTGTCAGTTCCTGTCTGTATTCTGTTCCCATGTACTGTGCTGTCAGTTCCTGTCTGTATTCTGTTCCCATGTGTACTGTACTGTCAGTTCCTGTCTGTACTCTGTTCCCATGTGTACTGTGCTGTCAGTTCCTGTCTGTATTCTGTTCCTGTGTGTACTGTACTGTCAGTTCCTGTCTGTATTCTGTTCCTGTGTACTGTGCTGTCAGTTCCTGTCTGTATTCTGTTCCCGTGTACTGTGCTGTCAGTTCCTGTCTGTACTCTGTTCCCGTGTGCTGTGCTGTCAGTTCCTGTCTGTATTCTGTTCCCGTGTGCTGTGCTGTCAGTTCCTGTCTGTATTCTGTTCCCGTGTACTGTACTGTCAGTTCCTGTCTGTATTCTGTTACCGTGTTCTGTACTGTCAGTTCCTGTCTGTACTCTGTTCCCATGTGTACTGTGCTGTCAGTTCCTGTCTGTATTCTGTTCCCGTGTGTACTGTACTGTCAGTCCCTGTGTGTTCTGTACTCCATGCATATATACTTAACAAGTTAGGGTTGAAGAGGTTCAATGCATTTCTAAGGTTCCTGAAGAATTTCACTGTAATTACAAAGGATGTCTTATTGTACTGTTTTCAAATATGGTGCAGCATGCAGTCACATTGCTCATTACTACTGACATCATTGTTACTCGGGTTGTGGCACATTCATCTTGAGCTAGGTTTTACAATAGCTCCCTGATAAAAATCATGGTGTGAGGGAGTACAAGGGCACAAGTTGTTGCTGTATCTTGAAGCAAATTATACAGAATATTGAACAACTGAAAGCTTATTTTGGAAGATAAAAGTCCTTTTATGGCATGTTTGGCCTGGTTAAACTGCTTATGATGGCACTAGCAATGGTAATTTGGCAACATAAACAGCCAAATATGATAAAAAAAAAATGAAAAAGGAGAAAGTTACCACAAACATTATCATAAACATTTTGAAAGTCAGATTTATGATTCCAAATTCTGTGGTAATTTTTATTAAATGTCTCCCAAGACATTGTTTAAGTGCCCGTTTTTTCTTCCTCCCACCTGCTCCTTCTTGTTCCACAACAAAGAATGAAGCAAATCAAAGCTTGGTATTTAATAACAAATGGGAGGATGTGACCATGCTTAGGTATACACATGCTTCAGTCTTTCCCCCTTCAGCTTGATAAAACTGGCTGAAGGTAAACTATCGTCCACATATATTATTTTAAAATGAATTTTAATGTTAATGAAAAAAGAATTTCAGTGAGGATTCTAGACGAGCCCTGTCAGAAAAGCATACCCCTGGTCAACAGCTTTCTTGCCGTCAGTTGGACACTTTGTGCCAAACCTGCTCCTTGGAAAGTTGAGTCACTCTTAATTCTAGTATTAAGGGAAATGGTTAAACATGGTATATTCATCAGTGGGGAGGGGTGCAGAGAAGGATCAGTAAAAATAGTGGGCGTCATGATACTTTATAGAAATCCACCCAAAAGAAAAGGAAAAAATCTTGAGGGAATTTGATGATAGAAAGTTCACCACTTCAGCCTTTTTTTTTTACCTTTGAAAAAGAAAAGGCCACTGATGTGGCAAGAGTGCATAGATGTTATAATTTAAAATGCAATGAGATAAATATTTAGTTGCAATAGTGTTTTCAAATATAAGCTTGTTTCTCTGTTTGTTTCTTTTTTTTTGTCAGTGGCAGGGAATCGTAAATATTTATCCTTCAGGGAATTAAGTCTCTGTTCAAAGTGAACACAGGCCGTTTGTTTTCCCTCAATACTTTATTCATTCATTTATTCATGTGAGAATTTTGTCCTCAGTTTTGTCGGACACTGTTGTTCCGAAAAGCACCGAACTGCACAGGGGAATTGACCTAGTAGTGATATGAATCCTTTGGTTGGAAAAGTCAGCATATTATAAGTTCTGCAAATTAATGCTATTCTAAATTTTAAATGTTAAATATCTTTAAACCTATAAATGGTAGAGGTACCATTCCATGCTTAATTCACATGTTTGCTATAGGCACATCCAATAAACCACAAGCAAACATTGTAGAATTTTAATTTATGCTAATTAGAGCGCTTGAAAAGTTTGCCACAAGCAAACATTGTAGAATTTTAATTTATGCTAATTAGAGCGCTTGAAAAGTTTGCGTTGGGGATCTTTAAAACTTTTATTGGTAGAGGTGCCATTCCAACTTGAACTGATTGGGTTTAGCTGTACATGTAGTTGCATCCAATGAACAACAAGCAAAAGTTGTAGAATTTTAACTTGTGCTGATCAGGGACACTTGAAAAGTTTAAATGTTCAATATCTTCAAAACTATTAAAGGTACAGGTATTCGTCACATTTTAACAATCCTCATAGGTTTCAGGCTGCTGGCACATCCAATTGACCACAACATAAAGTTGCAGAATTTCATTCATGCAAATTAGGAGAATGTATACACAAAATTTAAACCTCAAACAACTTCTGAACTGTTACAGATAGGGGTGTCATTCCAGCTTCAGTTGTCAAAGGTGAATCTTTCAGTCTTTGCATAAACGTTTGCAAAAAGAAATCAACATATCCAGCCTCTTGTGGCGACCAAAGAAAATCGTATCTATCATGTTTATATTCTGGAACTAGTGTTTGGTGGTACTTAAATGAAAGGTCTGATCATGGTGGATTTGCAAATGTAAAGATGGAATCACTGACACCATATACCCTACTTTTCAAATTGGTTGTGATATTTAGGAAGAAACACCAAACGGTATCCTATGAAAAGTAACAAAAATTCCTCCATGTTGTGTTTGTTTTTTACCGGGAGTAGACTGCCATTTCCAAAATAGATACTGGCATAGGTTGGTTGTAGCACACTGTGCAATGCAGAATTTGCATTGAGATCGCACCTACCCTTCATATTTACCTGGAACTTCAAACCCATGAAGACCAATCTGAGCAAATAACTAGCAGGGAAGTGTACCGGGCAACATTCAGGGTGTGCATTGAAATAGATAGACCTGTAATCTCCGTGGAACTTGGAAACAATTGACCAATCATAGCAATTCACCTCAAACCTATGGACCAATCAGAGCGAATAACCGGCAGGGTACATGCCGGGTGTGCATCGAAATAACACCATGGTAACTTTAAAGCAAAACGTCGTATGCTAGGCCTAGGAGACACTGCGTTTTGAACTAGGCCTACATTATTTCCGGTCTCGTTATAGAACTCCGTTTATCAGATCCATAAGCACCCTTCCTGTGTTTTGCCATGGCCTAGGGCTATATGGTGTATATCAAACCCTTTCATGGTACTAAAGTTGACACAAACATGATATATACAGTGAAACCTGTCTATTGTGGACACCTCAGGGGTTTGCAAAAAGTGTCCACAGTTGATAGACAGGTTTTTTAATAAGAAAATTTACCTGTCGGTCCTGGACATAACTGTCCACGTAAAACAAGTGTCCGCATTATAGAGGTGTACAGAAGGCTGGTTTTACTATATATACAGTAAAACCTCTCTAAACGAACACCTCCGTATACCGAACACCTCTCTATACTGAACACCATTTCTCGGTCCCAAATATATACTTTCAATGCTATAAAACCTCCCTATACCAAAAACCGCACTATACTGAACACTTTGTTCTGGTCCCAAGGGTGTTCAGTGTTCAGTATGGGGGAGGTTTCACTGTATATGTATATATATATATATATATATATATATATATATATATATATATATGTATGTGTGTGTGTGTACATTACCAATTACATAGATACGGAGCAGTATGCAGGGTAAATTTGCCAACTGGTCCAGTTCGAGCTTGAATGACACATTGGGCTGAACCACCCCATCTATAGCTGTAGCTGTGGTATCACTCAGCAAAGCAGTATCACTTGGCTGGCAAAGAAAGCTGTTTATCGATCATGTTACATCTTGCATAGCTATTCTATGGGGTACTAAGTGTATCATCAATTTTGTGGTTATCATGTCTCCCTGTGCAACAAGGGGACATATTGTTTTTGCGTCCGTTTCTTCTTCTTCTTCTTCTTCTTCTTCTTCTTCTTCTTCTTCTTCTTCTTCTTCTTCTTCTTCTTCTTCTTCTTCTTCTTCTTCTTCTTCTTCTTCTTCCTCTTCTTCAACACATTGTTGTGTGCGTTGTGGAAGCGATAACTCGAGAAAGATTTGACTTGGGATGTCGAAATTTTTTGTGAAGATGTTCCTATATAAAACCTTGCTTGGAATTGCAGATGGGTGACCTTGACCTATTTTTCAAGGTCACATGGGCATGTCATGAAAAATTGACACGGACTCAATAACTCCGCAAAGATTTGACTAAAAAGGTTGAAATTTTGCATGATTATGTACCATAATATAAACTAGGTTGAGATTGCAGGAGGGTGACCTTGACCTATTTTTCAAGGTCAGATGGGCATGTCATGTACATTGACGCGGACACAATAACTCTACAAGGATTTGACTTAAGAGGTTGAAATTTTGCATGATTATGTACCATAATATGAACTAGGTTGGGATTGTAGATGTATAACCTTGACTTATTTTAAAAGTCACGTGGCCACTTTTTAAAAATAATTGCAGATGCACTCGTAAAAGATTTGACTTAAAGAGGTTGACATTTTGTGTGATTATGTTTCTATGTAAGACTTTTGTAAGACCTTGCTTGTAACTGCAGATGTATGACCTTGACCTATTTTTCAAGGTCACGTGGGCATTTCGTCAAAAATCAACGTTTTCAAATGTCAATAAAGGGTGTACCTTCTCCATATCTGTAGAACATTTGAATTGGTGTGCCTATTTATAAAAATAAGGGTGACAATAGTAAGGGTGCACGGGGAGGCATTTGATTTTCTGTTGGAAAATCAGCCTATTCTAGTTTTAATCCATTTCGTGGACGAAATGTGTAAACTATAAGAATTTCGTCCCCAGAATTGTTAGGTATATCAATTCTGTCCTCAGAATTGTAAAGTATATCAATTCTGTCTACAGAGTCCATACGTTTATCAATTACGTCCACAAAATCCATAAGTTGATCAATTACATCCATTAAATCGAGTAAGTTTATCAACTACGTCCACAAAATTTAACTAAGCCACCAATTTAGTCCACAAAATCGTGTAGGACTGCCAATTTTGTTCGCAAAATCCTGTAAGTCTGCCGATTTTGTCCACGGAATTGAAAAAAAAAATGGATTCTGTAGAAAATCAATATCGATTCTGTCAACCAAATTGTCAATCAATTTATCAGGTTTGTCCACGAAATCCTAATATATAATTCACAGAATTGAACAAGTTTTTACGAAATTGTAGGCTTTATACGATTCTGTGGAAGAAATTGGAAAAGAAAATCACGAAATCCAATCAGTTTCACACAATTCCTTCAAGCCTGTCGTTTCATTTCTGTGGGCATAGTTTTGAATTTCGTCCACACAATGGTATAAGGTTTTCACTTTTGTGTGCAAGTTTGTTATATCGTCCACGAAATCGAGTAACCTTTCAATTTTGTCGAAATAATAATCACGGAATTCAAGTCATCCTATCGATTTTGTCGACGGAAACGGTATTCCGTTCACAAAATCCCCTAAGATTTATCCAGTTTCGCGCACAAAAATGGAAGGAATGACATTATGTGCACAGAATCGCAAATTAAATAACGAAATGGTATAATTTAAAGCCACAGAATCTTTACTGTGGTCCTTTTCCTGAGTTCTTACAATGACTTGTACCGGGCATTGGTCACCACGTCTCAATAAGTCATGTGCCGCCCTTGCCCCAAGGGACCTCCCCACGCTCTGTAAGCTTGCGGGTCTTACAGAGCGTGGGGAGGTCCCTTGGGGCTAGTGCCGCTGTAACAATAGGCCTACATATTAAAACGCGGACGCGGACGCGGATGCAAACCGCGGAGCCCATGCTGAAACCCTAAACAATATAGTTTTCACGACACTATATTCCTTGAAGTATAATTTATAAACCAGCAAAATTCCAGGTCTTAAATATGCTTATTTATCAATAAATTAAGTTTCGCAAATTCTAGCTTGTTCCTGCAGTGCGGTGTCACGCTGAGCATTGACCCCAGTGACCCGATACCCGGGGTTATACTTATACCGTATATACGGACGGCACAGGCCACCGCGGCCCACCTACCATCATGGAACAGCCGATGGCTAAGTCGTTAATGCGAGTTTATTTTAAGTGTAGATCTAGTATAAAGTGAGATAAGCCTAAAACCTGACAGTTTCAAAATTTGCTGGAAAGCCCATTTCTATATTTGTTTGTTTGTTTGTTTGTTTGTTTGTTTTTCCCTTGTCTGCGAAGCAGGCCTTCTACCTCCTTGGCAGCGATATCAAATTCGGAATCATTCAAAGTCAAGTCGCTCCCAAAAGGCAAGTTTCTCCCAAGTGTTCTACGAATATTAGTCTTAAGACCTTTCCTTAGTTAACTCGTTATAAACCAAAATAGCTAATGAACATTATAAAAATAAATGATGTCAACACCAAAATTTTCTTGTCTCCATTACACTCTACCACTTTATAGATACAAACTAAACTGCAGACAAGTTTTCACATTATAGAAACCGATGCACACGACGCGTAGAGTTTCATACTTTCATACAAAGTCATTTACGTTGCTATTGTAGTTTCAAAGAATTGGAATAATGAAAATGACCATAATAGGATCGTATATATAACGTTATGCCTTTAGCGTTACAATTTACATTTTTTTTTCAATGCATAAACTTTTTGTGTCATATTTAAATGTTCACAATTTTCCGCAAGTTGAGTTCAACACTATTTCTACAAACAAAATTTGCCGAGTGGCAATTTGTATAGGCCTATGTGATTTTGACCCTATCCTTTAGAGACTGATGTTTATTACAATGTCGGGAGGTCCCAGTACGTTGGTACAGAAAATAAAATGCCCCAGTACGCCAACACGGAAATTAAAACCCGTACCCTTCCCCTCAATTTCAATCCAAAAAAAGCAGGGGGAGTCCAAGAAAAAATAAACAGGAAAGACAAAATATAGACCTACATATTTAGGCTAAGACTAAAATATATATAGGCAGGTGTATGGGCTACTTGAAACAGCTTGAAGTGGTAAATTCTTTAGGGAACCTACCCTAAAGGTGACAACGTATAAAGATTTACAAGTGGTAAGTGGGGTTTTTTTGGCGGGGGGGGGGGTGTTTCCCCCTTCAGAAATTTACAAAATGGTACAAAGCTGAATGGAAGAATAAACATACGCAGCGTTTTGAGGAAACAAACACACACCCACAAGCACGAGGCGAGGTTTAAAAGCCAGGGGAAGAATAACAAAACGGTAGCTCTCGAAGAAACAAATAAATGGACTTTTCAGCAAATTTGTAAAGCCTATATATGGAATAAAAACTGGTTTGATAGTCAAAGAAAACTCGTGTTGTTTAAATGAAGCTTTTTCCCGATGGCAAGTGGTCCGCTGCCTGAGCACTGCAGTGATCAGTGAATATGAGTGCAATGGTGAGCGCACGTACATGCATTTTACCTGACTCCACATACAAGTATAGCCCACAGACACAAGCTGGAATTTTCGGAACTTTAAAAATCAGGATAAATAGGCATATTTAAGGCCTGAAATTTTGCTGGTTTATAAATTGTGTAGTTCGGGACGATATGGAAGATATCGAGGATCCGCAGTTGGGGTCCGCGTTTTAGCATAGGCTGCGCGGTCCGCATTCGAATCCGCGGCCGCATTTTAGTAGGCTATGTACCGTCATGACAATTCAGCAAGCTGTGAATTGACCGTGCGACAGGAGACTGTCAGTGCTACATTGCAGGCTTGCCAATATTAAATGGAATTCTGAATGTTGCGATTGGTTGTACCTTTCGTCCATTTTTTATTTTTAGTCGTTTATTTTTTTCATTTTAGGCCTATTATCCTTCTTGATTTTTTTAGCGCGCCAAACGGTCAAAATTAAAATATAGACGCATGTGCTAGATAATTAGTTTCTAATGACGTCGTCATGGGTCTCAGATGGTACGAAATTCTAAGCTGTTACACTTGGCACGCTAGGGTTCAAAATGTCACATTCTACCAATTTAGTGGACAAAATCGATCAAGTTTTGCATTTCCGTGTGTTTTAGAATTTTGTGGACAAAACTCAGGTGGTTTTTGCGATTTCGTGTACGAAATTGAGAAACTTAGCGATTCTGTCGACAGAATTGTATGATCTTTAGATTTCCGTGAACAACACTGTTATACTCTTACAATAATTATTATTGTGTACACGAAATCGACTAGGCTATGGATTTTGTGAAATGTTCTTTTAATTTTGTGCACAAAATTCGGTAATATATGGATTACGTTACATGTTTATCGATTTTGTGCACAACATTTGATCAAAAATGGATTGTGTGGACAAAATTGGAAAGCTCTTAAGATTTTGCGGACAAAATTCAAAACCTTACCCAATTTTTATGGCCGAAATTGGTAAATTTGTGGATTCTGTGGAGCGTATTGATAAACTTACCAATCTTGTGGACGAAATCGATATATTTAACAATTGAAATTGATAATATTGCATGATATAAATTGATAAAGTAACAAAATTCCGTGCACATAATTCAACAAGCTCGTTGGGTTTTGTAAAATACTTCCAGTTTTGTGATCTGTATTTCCAGTTTCGTTCGCAAAATCGCAAGAGTAGTTTAATTTTGTGGCGGGATTTCGATTTTGTTATTTGCTCTTACGGTTTTTTTAATCCTGTTGTAATTCCGTGTACGAAAACGAGAAGTATTACGATTTCGTGCACGAAATCGACGGTGTTACACTTTGCACCCCCGCCGGTTAGAATAAAGCTAAGGTACAAATGGCCTCCTCCCCCCCCCCCCCCCCATCACTGCATATTAATCACTACACACATATTTTTTATTGGAACTGAATGCTAAGTTCTTTTTTTATATATAAATGAGAGAGAGAGAGAGAGAGAGAGAGAGAGAGAGAGAGAGAGAGAGAGAGAGAGAGAGAGAGAGAGAGAGAGAGAGAGAGAGAGAGAGAGAGCATCAATAAAAAATGTTGGTTCTGATTTGATTAGCCTTAGCCGTTATTTCTGAAGGTGGTCGAGCTATGCCCTGGTTAATAAAGTACACTATCACCTTTGAAGCTGCATGGACTGAAAAGTATTAACATGACAGTTACACATAAAGATGAGATGAAAAGGAATTTTTACCACCAAAATTGTTGAAGAGGACTCCTCTATTCCACTTTTGTTCTCCCAAATTGCATAAAAACTTTTAAATCTAGATTCATAACTGGTGTTTCAAAATGTACAACAAAACAATTATCAAAGGAAGTAAGATTGTGTTTGATTGCAATTAGGAATCATTTCCGTAAATACTGTAATACAATTTCTAGAAACTGTCAAATTAATTGCTTTTGGAGTATTTGCAATTCTTCCGAGTTTGTATCTAAAATCAAAGATTTAAAAGCACAAATTACCAAACGTTTTGATTTTTGTACACTGCACACAAATTTGCCCATAGATGAAGTCAAAAGTTCTCTTTCTGAATTAATAAGCAAAGTATTTAAACATAATGGTAAACCATACGTGAATATTAATTCATGTACAAAGAAAACATACTGGTTATACAATAAATATTCACAAGAAAGTAACGTTAAAGCTTACACTGTTGAAACTTTGATAGATGCTAAAAAATTTCTTTTGCATGATACTTCTGTTCAATGCGGACCATTGGTTTTCCAACAACTAAAGGACATTCTAATGGGGGTGGGGGGGGGGGGGAACTGCTCCCCATTACTTGCAGATTCATACTTAATCTGGCTTGAATTTAAGTATATGGATAATTTAATGAAAAGAGACTTTTGCTTATCTGAACTTGTACTATACAAATTAAGTAATAATGTTTGGTTTCATAGGTATTCTTCTTTCACAATGAAACTCTGCATTTATAAGCTAAACTTCACGTAAGTAGCTATAACTCATCATTTGCCACGTTTATATCTATTCATTATTACGTGGGTTGTCTTTGCTGAATATTTAGCTTAAACAAGGAGCCGCTACTCTGTTCTGAGTAGTTACCCGCTGAAAACCCTTTAATTTACTTACTTAGGCTAATACAGCCCATGTCAAAATTCTACAGAAAAACGGGCGCAATGTGGACAATAGTACTTCTATATGTATATAAGTTAGACAGTGACAGGTTAGCTTATGGGCAGTAAAGAGTTCGGACTGTGGAATAGTGCAGTGACTACGAGGAAGTGATACTAAAAAAAAAAAACAAACAAATACAAATACAAATAAGCACCAGCAAAGGATATGCTGTTTTAATGGCCAGGATCAATAGATTATAAATCAAGCTAAAATACTGCCCTTTGGTTTAAATTACTGTATAAACAACAGTTTGTTTGATTATAAAAGTACAATGTAATATAACATGAATATACAAATGTGGAAATAACATAAAAATGGTTTTATCAAACTGCAAACTGTTTGCAGATAATTACTGGCTGCACATGGGGATGAAATGGTGTCGTCTAGAATTTTTATCTGTGCATGTTTTGCGGTAATGTCACTGTGCTTCAAAGTTAATACCACTGTACATTGTGGGTTTGTTAGATTCAACCTTCAACTTTCAAACTTATCAAAAATAAAGAAAATCTGTGGATTACTTTTTATGTACACGTTTTCATAGCAATTAAGTGAAAACAGTACAGAATTGGTTGAACTGGTAACAACTCATTTCCACATTTTTGCATACCAATGTCATCGTAATTTCAGATCAAAGCAGATTTTTGTCACCAATTACAAGGGAACGGTGATACTTTTATCTTAATTATTATCTGCTGATCATGCCCTTTGCAACAATGTATCGTTGGCTTATGTATATGTGAATTTCTAACTTCATAGAGTCGGACAGAGGATAGTGGACTTAGTATACCGGGACATAGTTCTATTACATTAAAACTAGTCTTTGCGGTTTACCGGGGCAAAGCCCGGCTACCTTAAAACTAGTCGACTCGTTACGGTGATAAAGATGTAAAACTGTCGTAACACTATTATTACTTTACCAGGTATACCATAATGAGATATATTGTGAACTCATCTTACCTGGTTATTAAATAAACTGTACTCTACGAACGTGGACCTTTTGCAAAGCTGACAGCTATCTTTACACAGACCTACTTTAAAAAAAAAATTATAATGTATTAAAACGTTTAAAAAATGCACTTTTGAAATTAAATGCTTTAATTTTTCTCTCTGTATTTCCAGTCTCTCTTTTTCTTCTGTTTTTCTTCTTTCTATATGCTTTTTTTCCTCTTTTTCATTTTTTTTTCTATAATTTTCCTCATTATTATATTTGTTGATTTGCAATTAAAATTATTTCTTTATGGCAGTCTTTCGGTCAGACCGACATACAGATAATGTTGCTTCAGTGAAAGTCACGCTATGAAATATGGACATAAAGTTGTTCTAAACATATCGCAGAGGTCCAATATTGGATAAAGTAATGTTAAAAAGGTCCAGGTTTGCTGAACCAAGTTTTGATATAAAACTTAACGGTCCAATATCAAAGAACGAAGTTTTTACATAACAAATATTGAATGTAAAACAGCTATTTTTCATTGCCTCAATAAAAGAAAGGTACTCATTAAGTTCTGTCTCAAAGAGCATCTCCGAAGCTGGGATTGATGTATTAACAAAACGGCAATAAATGAAAGAAAGGTCCACGAAAAACAGTTGAAAGGAAGATAAAAGGTCCGCGTTTTTCTTTCATTGGGGGATATATTTACCACCAATAGTATGCTTTCCAATAGGAAGAGTGTTATGCAAACATGGACCTTTAACAGGTCTTGACATGTTGAAAAGAATGTAAAATGATTTTTTTTTTCGTTCTTTTGAGTGGTGCGATCAATCAGAATAAGTAGAGTACACTTGGTTGAATGAATAATTGTGCGGACTTTATGCAGAAAATAATCATTATTGTAAACATGTATAAATAGATACCTTCCTTCTTCCTTTCCGTTTTTGTAGTTGTTTTTGATGTTTTGTTTTGCTTTGGTGGATATAATTGGACCTTTTGGCGCTGATGGGGGCTGTCGATCGACACCCCCCCCCCCTCCGCCTACGGGCCTGTCCCTGCTTTGACAAAATAATGTTGGATTTAAAAACTCCTTCAATTTCAAAAACCCACATGTAGACTATCATGAAGTCATAAAAAGGACAATATGCTATTTTCGAAGTAGGGTTTCTCCCAGAGGCCGTGGAAGCTATCTTCGTGTACTTTCTATTCAGACAGGTGGGAATGGTGATTCTTTCCACTTCAATCTACATGGTCACAGCACAGCCTCACCATTTAAACCTCAACCCTGAAATAATAATCCCAAGGGCTTTTCAGGACGATCACCTCCCCCCCCCCCCTCCCGAGCTAGTTTGACGCTGTTAGAAACTTTGCAAAAATAAAAAAAGGGGAAAAAACGCAAAAAACAAATAAAGAAGACGCCTCACATCTGATGTCACCTGTATTCTTCCACTCCTCTCTTTCCGCTTTATGTTACCGCTGCTAAAGTTAAATCTTAAGTCATCCATGCTCTCTCTGTATACACACAGAAAGAATTCTTAACTGAAGCCAAACAAGAGAAATGAATATAAGAGAAGGGTAAAATTGAATGAATGTGAAAAGGAGTATCTTTTAGTGATTCAAGCATAATGTCATTGATAAAAGGGAAAGAAAATGAATGAGAGAAGCAGCTTTTCATTTGAATCTATCAAATAAAAATCATGCAAATCAGAGAGGGCCTGGCCGCGTAATACACACATGCAGAGGCCTCGCTGTTTGCTCATCAGATCGTTATCAACCGATCCCATACACCAATGACGATCGACTGGGGGAAAAGCCAGAGTAGACTCTCCATTCTTCAGCCTCCTCGGTGTTGATAGATAATTGGCCCCTACAAATGCAACACAGTAATGTTCTCTGTGTTGGCCCATGTGTCCTTTTACTGTACTTAACTGTAAGATGTACAGTATGTTACTGTAAACCTATTTTACAGTATATAACTGTAAGTTTCACAGTATATTACTGTAATGACTGCAAGCTACGCTACTTTTCTTTAATTTAACAATATGCTGTTAGGTCTGTAAGTTACTGACTTCACTGTAGATTATACACTAGATTACCGTAAGATATGTAAGTTGCACTACTCTACTCTAAGTCGCACCATATACAATAATTACGGAATAAGTTACAGTACTTTACTGTAGTCTGTACAGTACCTTACTGTCAGAACTGTAATGTACAGTACCATACTGTAGACGAGGTACATCCTGGGAGTTGTGACGTGCTAACTGTTTCGAATCCCCGCGTTTCTGAGAAGCCGTTTGACGTTTCGTGGTTGAGGTACCGAAGGCTACTGAACCCGCGGTACTGGGTGAGTCACAACGTTCTTTTGACCTTAAATCTTTGGGATGTTTTGTTTTCTTAACTTTTGTAAGTAAACACCAGGGTAAAATAGAGCGCGGATTGATAGGTGGTCGGCCTACATCAATACTACGTGATTTACATGGAAGTGTGCTTGCCACCGCGGCACCAGTTGCCATGTCTGACTTAGGAAATGAAAGAAAGGCCTGCATTTTAAGTATGATAAGCTGATAGCGATATGGTACTTAACTGCACTTTTAGGTATCCACAAATATTCTACAGATAAACAGGAAATCAATCTAATTCAGATATCGACTGACACAATTTGGATAAAGTTACTACAAGTCGTCTCATCCCCGATGTCTCGTTGACAACAAAGCGAATTACGTAATATTTTGCACTATACCTTTCAATAATATTGATGTACGTGCCAAATTTCCGCCTCCTGCTATAAACGGAAGTGGGTGAGGGGAAATGTTAAATGCACAGCCCTGGTAAACTTAAAGGCTATACATGCAGTACCAACAGGGGGTAGGAGAGGGGGGAGGTCAATGCTTCGACAGTTATTGTTAATTTAATATTATTTGTCTTTAATTTTGTAATCCCACTTCCCTCCCCCAAATCAGTACAATGAAAATGATATTTTTTTTTTGCTAATGACGTGTACTAAAATACCACGTTTGGGTCAAAATTTAATGCTACATTCATTTTCAATCCTCATCGAAATGTACGGCAAGTACTTTTTGAAACTGTTAAAAATGCGGAGCTATTTCTAAACAAAACTGAGCATGGGAAATTCGAAAAACCTAGCTTTCTCATGTTTTATAATCTTTTCCACCTGGAATTAATACTGAATCTGCTTTCCTTGGTACAGGTTTGGAACTTAATGCCTTACCTGTGCCAAGGAAGGCTGTTAACTAGGGTCATGATATTTTGTCATTTGACTCCAGTTTCAGTCAAAATGTTTTTCATCAATGACGAAAGTAGGTGAAAAACTGTAAAAAAAAAAAAAAAAAAAAAAAAAAAAGCGGATAACATTAGTTATGGTCAACTTAACAGGGAAAAGGGTCAAATAATCTTTGTGCCTTTACATCTTAGCAGATGAGGATATGAGAGAGTCTGCAGACTTCCTGAATATCTTATTCTCTGTTAACAGAGGCCAATTATGAACCTTTTTGCTTTTGAATATCAAATTGTGAAAATCCATTAATACAGATGACAAGTCATCCTATGAGTGTCACATGTACACATGGAGTGGTCTATCACATATTTTGGGGCCTTAATGAGAGGCAAGTTCCTAACAAGCACTTAGATACTAGAGGTTTTTAAATGCCTAAAGGATAAAAAAAATATTTTTGGCAGTTTAATCTACACCGAATTGATTTACCATGCTAAGTGAAGCACGAGATAGAACAATCGATGGTTCATCACATAGAGTAGTCATTTTGATGTTCTGAGCATTAAGTATAGAAGAAGCTAATCATCTGGTGAAGACGTGGCGAAAGACTAGACACCAGGGTAAAATAGACTCTACAGGTAATTTGTAGCATAGTAAACAGGATTTCATTTTTGAAAATTGAATCAGGATTGTTCTTTTTCCGGCGGGAACGGCATTCAGGCCTATGTTTAGGTTAAATTGTGATGACAGTGTCGCCCGTGCATGACGTTGGATCCGTGAGCTCTTGCGCTCGTCAGCACAGACAATGCTGTATACTGTGGTCCAAGATGCAGAGTGAGAGTCTCCAAAGCCAAGGACTGTGTCACACACAGGCCTGCAGGAAAGACCACCTAAACCTTGCAAGACCAGGCTCAGCATTGACACAACGGAAATTCCCACGTTTTCTTGTCATTGCACAGACAGGCTTATAATTGTGGCCCAGTCTATCACATTTTAGTCAGTGCTTAAAACAATTGGCTGTCTTAATAATTTACCGGAAGTATATTTATTTAGGATGTAGATCACTTGAATAAAAAGTGGGGGTGTGCTCCTGTAGGGCACGTGCCACTATTAAGATGAATACAGTACATTAAAATAATGGTGTCAAATATTGTAACACGCCAGTCTGCTGGATAGCTCTCGTTATTTTAAAGTCTTAGTTCTCGATGCTGTGTCAGAGGACTCCCATTACTTCATTACGTTTAAAATAACTAATAAGCGTTACTTTACTTTAACACCAGTTGTAATAACGTATTAATAAGCGTATACACTGCCCTGTATTATATGTTCATCTCTATAATGTGCATACCAGTACCTAGTCAGATCGAATCGGGCAGAACTCCAAATATCTATTGCATTGCCGGCTGAATGTGGGTGTCACACTGACACTGGTGTCCAACGGGAGTTCACATGGTTTAAATATCATACTCCCACCACCCTCTGTGACAGGATTGGGATGTATGCTGAAGACGATTATATGTTTGTTATTAGATTTATACTAAAAGGCCAGATGTCTGTTTTTCCATGGTACTACATTAACTCATTCCACCCTGATGACGCTTTTTCCCGCTAATATGTAAATGTCGTCTGCTAATTGTATTTTACAAATTTAGGGACTATTTTTCAATATTTTGGATGAAACTTGCATGGAAGATCATTCCAAATTATATGCCCATGGTCAACAGCTTTCCTTGGCGCGCTCTGGGCGCATTGCGCCCAGAGCGCGCCAAGGAAAGCTGCTGACTCAGTCTTCTATCAGGGTGGAATGAGTTAACCCTGTCCTGCGTGTTTGTCAAATAATAGGCCGGAGGCTATCTTGAATTAGACAACAATTATTCACTATTAAAGTACAAGTGTCAGTTTTAAATTTCAATAAATTTAAAGGTTATCAAGGTGATATGGAACAGTCAAATTATCCAGTACTCTATTCCATCTTATTAAGCAGAACCGGCAAAAAAGTAAGGCCCTTGTAAAATAACTAAATCAGTAAATGCAGATTTATAAGCTTTGTAGCTTTTCATGACTTTCCATGGAGGTAGGATGGGCCCTTGTAGGGAGAAATACGGTATCTGTTGCATATAGTTCTTGAAAGTTTTGTTAAATTTCAGTTTTTTTCTTGTTGATTATAAATGTGCATCAATAGGCTTTTTGATGAATGATAGTTTGCTTATGGGTCTCATCTAAAAATAATTATCACAAGTGGCCGGGTTCATAAAAAATGATCTGACATGAAAGTTTTATTCAATTTCAAGTTATCTTATTGATTATAAATGTGCATCAACAGGCTTTTTGATAAATGATAGTTTGCTTATGGGTCTTATCTAAAAACTAGTTATCACTAGTGGCCGGATTCATAAAAAAATCGATCTGATACTGAATTTGATCTTAAAATTAAAATTGATGTGCCTTGGGCACTAACTACGGACTTGTTGGCCTAATATTTAATCAAGACATCCAGGATTAATCAATCTATGTCCTTGACTAAAATATAAATTTGGGAATTGAACCTCCCATTTTATAGAATTAATGTTCATTTGATACATTTTTCAAAATCCTGTATCAAATAAGACTAATTTAATAAAATAGAAATGGTCATCCTAAACTTTGTATCACAGTCAAGAACATAGATTGGATAATCCTGCGAGTTTTGATCAACATTTAGCCAATGACTAAGTAGTTCAGGGTCCAAAACACATCAATTTTGATTTCAGGTGCGAATTCAAGATCAGATTAAATTCTTTATGAAGACAGCCAAAGGTGTAAAAAAGAAGATGTAGAATTTTTCAAAAGTCCAACTACATTTTGGTTAGGGTACATACTTGGAACTGTGAACTACAAATAATAAGTCCTGAAGACAGCTTTCCTTCAGAAATATCATCTAACATATAAGCTGGAGATAAATTTCTAGAGTGACGGGATGGAATTTTATTATTGTCTATAGTTGGGAAAAGTCTGCCCCATAGAGTTTTGACTTCATTTAGTTATCCAGTGGAATAAAAGGTGCCCCCACTGCAGTTTTAAAGTGACGCAGGTATCAAAGGTCACATATTTCGGTTGTCATGACAATAGATTAGAACTGCATTGAATGAGGCAGTCAACGGCTTGCTCTTCGACGCAGATTCAGATACAAACTCTCTCGCCAGACTCTCATAAGGTTGTGTGCCACCATGATTCGGTATTCTCGAGCATGGGTGTGTCCCGTTAACATAAGAATTGCACTGCAATCCTGTCACAATGTATAAAAGCTGTGCAGTATGAGGCAGCCAGGATCTGCCTTGGCGCAACTAGATACACTCCAAGTGTCTTACGTCTTGAAGAGCTTGGATGGCAAATTTTGTCAAACCGGAAGAAATACCTTAAACTTGTTCTTTTCTTTAAAATGTATAATAGATAGACTCCACAATATCTACATGATCTGGTTCCCCGCTATGTTTCATTCACTACCGGACGTCTATTGAGAAATCGCGCTGAATTACGCAAAATCAGGTTTGCCACAAATCGCCCCGGCGAGTCATTTCTCTCCTTTACAATTAAATTAGGGAATAACCTCCCGGTTGATGCTCACGGCACTGATTCTCTGCCACGGTTTAAATCTAAATTAAATTTACCAGTCTTAAATGTTGACAAAACGCCCTCATACTTCAAACATGGTAGTCGTTTCCTGAACACATGCCACACGCAGCTATGTCTTAACTTCTCCGTTTTAAACGCCCCTCCACATCATTTCAATATCCTTCCAACCTCAACGTGTGCATGTTCTCATCCTTCTGAAGATACAAAACATTACCTTTTGTTCTGCCCTAAGTTCATGGTACAGAGGGTCCGTCTACTGAACACTGTGTGTCACTTACACGCTCCAGGTATAAATCCAATTCTAATAGTTCAGTTTTCAAGTGATATTTTATTAAATATTCTCTTGAAAGCTAGTGGTGATTTGTCAGACAATGATGAATATATCTTTGAGGGTTTCACACATTCATAACAGAATCTAGACGTTTCATCATGTAATATGATATACGATCTACCAATAAGTTTTTTATTATTTGGCATCAGTTCTGTTAGTCCTGTACAAGCTGTGTATTTAGTGTTTCGTCCGGTGTGCATATTGTATATACTGCATTGTGTTTTTATATGTACTGGACAGCGTCCAGATCAGTTTATTGTAACTATTAGGCAATCCACTTGAAATAAAGATGTTTATAAGAAATATGGCATGGAAACCCCTGTTGTGACAGTCGACTCTAAGCCACTTTATTTTTTCTAATCAGTTAATTATGGATTTTAAACAAATGAAGAATATGGGTAAAACTAAGAGATGCTGCATATGCCATAGTGGATTTTTAAAGACATCGTTTGTGCAATCTGGATGCCCATCAGCTGGCTCATTATGTACACTACTCCAGACCGAGGCTACTGCTTATAAGTTTGTACAAGTACTGCATGCGGACAAAGAAGTCTAATTTGAATCGTTACCATACTAACCAGGCAAAAATCTGAATGGTCATGAAAATATCTTCTATAGTATCGAGCATATCATATATATATATATATATATATATATATATATATTTATATATATATATATACACACATATATATATATATTATATATATATATATATATATATATATATATATATATATATATATATATATATATATATATATATATATATATATATATATATATATATATATATATATATACATGTGTGTGCGTGTTTATTTATTTTGCACCCACGAAGAAATTATTGCGAGGAAAGGAAATATAATTCGATGGACTAAAATTATATTTTATCACTTTGTGTTCCTTTGGAGACTTTGTTTTGACGGATTTTTGTTTAGGTCGCATGTAATGTTTTGTACCCATGTGTTAGATTTCGTTCACACCCAATATTAGTTAGGGTTGGTTTGGTGTTTTGTTTTTGTTGTCATTTTGAGGCCTCTTTGTTGTCTCGAGATTTCATTCCGGAAGAGACAGGCCAGAGGGCTAGTTTTTATTTAAGTTTGTTCCCTACCAATGTATTTCGTAGGAACAAAAACACATTTTGATTGAATGAAATAATACGTTCCATCAGGGTTTCTTCTTTACACGGAAGGCCAACCAGGGTATAAAAGTGGGCTTTTGTTTTGAAAGAAAAGTACAAAACAAGAGGGCTGTATGAACAGCCCATGCTCAGGTGATCTTGACATACATCATACTTGCAGCTCTATGAACTTGGGAAAGGATCAAGGTCACCCATGTTCTGAGTAAGTCTAACCTTTATAGAAGAACACTAACATGTGCAACATCAAGGTTCAAGTAGTTCTCTAGTTATAATGAAGAGTAAAATTCATGTATGTTGCACTGTGACCCTAGAAACGAGGTCAAGGCCATTCATGTACTGTCTTAGCATGACCTTCATACAGAAACATTAACATGTGCAGCATCACGGTTCTAACTCAAAACAGATCTCAAGTTATCAAGTAAACAGTAAATTCCGTGTCAGTCGTCCTGTGAATTAGCATTAAAATGCCTATTGACTTACATAGTAATCAATAGGAAAGCTGCATTGACCGATAAATTCCCAAATTGAAAAAAAATCCTTAAAAATCAGGAATCCAAAGCAGTGCCACCTAGTAAACAACTTTGTGCGACCCTTCCACAAGAACATATCCATCACATTTCAGCTTAATCTGAGTGACGGTTCTGAGAACAAGTGAAAAATAGCAAAACCATACAAAAAAATCATTAAAAAAATAAAAAAAAATTGCAGCGCCACGTGGTGAACAAATTGGGAACTATGTGTCCCTGAGAGTGTCTATGTACCATAACAAAGCAATTTGGTTTCAGAGGAGAAGAGCTTTTAAGGTTTGCCCCCAAAAAGAACAAAAAAATTGATAAAAAAAAATCCAAAAAACAATAGAGCGTGACCATTCGAACAAAACCTGGTAGAGATCCACCCAAGGCACATCCTCACCAAGTTTGAAGTAAATCTGGCCAAAATTATTTAAATAATAACCAATACAAGAAATTCCCATGTTAAACTTTCCTATTAAAACTTTTGTAAAGATTTTTGGAAAAAAAATCATCAAAAAATCCAAAATTCATTGGAACATGACCATTGGAACAAACCTGGTAGACACCCATTGAAGGTTTATCCCCACCAAGTTTGAAGTAAATCTGGATGACGGTTTTGGAGAAGAAGTCGAAAATGTGAATTAGCATTAGAATGCTCATTGACTTCCATAGTAATTAATCAGAAAGCTGCATTGACCGATAAGTACCCTCATTGAAAAAATCGTTAAAAATCAGGAATCCGCAGCATTCCAACATGGTGAACAACTTTGTTTGACCCTTCTGCAAGGAACATATCCACCATGTTTCAGCTTAATCTGAGTGACGGTTCTGGAGCAGAAGTCGAAAATAGCTATAACACAAAAGAATTCATAATAAATTAGAAAAAATTGCAGCGCCATCTGGTGAACAAATTAAGAACTAGGAGTCCCAGGGAGTGTTCCTGCGTGATATCAAAGCAATTGGGTGAGCGGTTTCAGAGAAGATTTTTTAAGATTTGTCCAAAAAAGACCCCAAAAAATCGTTAAAAATACAAAAATCACTGGACCGTGACCATTTGAACAAACTTGGTAGACACCCACCCAAGGCACATCCCCCACCAAGTTTGAAGTGGATCTGACTGACGGTTTTGGAGACGAAGTCGAAAATGTGAATTGTTGACGGACGACGGACGGTGGACCATAAGATAAGCTAAGCTGACTAACAAGTCAGCTGAGCTAAAAATCACTTATTGTGGATTTACAATTTGTAGGCAGCCACAAAAATCAAAGTGACGAAGCTGGTACAAATGATTGTACAAAGCAACAATATTGATGCGAAAAGCCTCCTCCTGTCGGGATGCAAGGTTGAAATATGTATCATACAGTATATAATCTGCTTAACAGATAAACTGTGATATAATAAAAGAACAAACACTATTTGTGCTTTGGTACCAAAGAAATGCAAACAACGCAATGGAAAAGAGAACGGATGAAAAATATCTTATCAGAACTATGCGCAAGACTGTTCAAGAACGCTCTCAAAGACTAATTCGGTTCAAAGGTTTACATTCCAACGTTATTTTCGTGACACTCAACATCTCTGGTCAAAGTTTAAGATGTTAACTTTTCCCTGTTTTTCACCTATTCATTGCCTTCTGTATTTTTTGGGGTACTTACATCATTATAGTTCGGACAAATATACCTCATTACTCACTGAACATATCTATTCAGATTCGTAGAGTTAAAACACCAATTACACCCCACCCACCCCCCCCCAAAATGAAATTTAAAACTGTTTTTCTAGTCATTTGCATCAGCCAGTGTGTGTGTTTGTGTGTGTGTTTGTTTGTGTGTGTGTGTGTGTGTGTGTGTGTGTGTGTGTGTGTGTGTGTGTGTTTGTTCCAGCCCCATAGAGGCGCATTAAGTTCCTGACCATTTTGAGCTCAAGCGTGTGAGGAGTTCCCCTCCTGGATCATACTGTATAAATTACATATTTATGAAAGAACAATTTATATCTAGGCTTTTTTTTCTGCGTCAAGAATTTTAATAGACCATCACGTTCAGATATTTAAGTAAATGACAAATCATTACCCTCGTGTTCTCGGATTTGCACTAAAGCAGGGTTTATCTCCTCAGTACTGGCTATAAATGGGATCAAAATACTGCTTCAATTTACTGTTTAACAATCGTGCGACACATTTTTGAATAGAAATTAGACAATGGTAGGCCTAGGAATATTTGTTCCAGTTGCAAACAAATTATGAAATTGTTTCGTGGATTATGTTGCACATGACGCGACGATAGGCGTCACTCAGATCACACAATTATCACACGAGTCAACAATGTTAAAATGGTCGAAGTGAAGATTGTTGTTTGTTGTTGACTGTATCACTGTACCGTTAGGCAATGAAAAAGTTAATATGAAAGTATAAATTCAATAACATTAAGGCACATATATATGATGTTCATAACGTAAGGCCTCTCTGTATGAATTTCACAACATTAAGAGGGATCCGTCTGAATTCCAGAATATTCGCCGGGTCTTTATAATTTGTTTCCGTAAAGAAAAAAGGCATACACCTTACTACTAAAAGTCCACACTATAAAAGCCAAGGGAGGATAATATCGAGTTCGACCCTTCTCAATTGGAAAAATTAATATTAATGTTTTAGTATTGGCAACATCTGAAATTGAAAATATACTAGGTAAACTGTTGTCTGACAAGTGATCTATCAAAAGTACGCAAGATATGGATTGTTTTGTTTCTTTTCCACTCCTGATCCATCATAATTTGGCAAATATCTTGTACTTGTAAGCCATTGACTTTGCAATGCCAGTTAGACGACATCTAGAAAATAACTAGAGGATACACCCCAGTGCCAGAGCTGACAGTTCTGTTCACATAGCCTACTGAATTGCAATCAAGCACTTATTACAGGGACATGGTTTCCCTAACATGGCCGATATGTATTTGGGCAACATTCATTACATCAATAATTTAAAAGTAACAAAAATCAGATTCGTTTCCGCAAAATTACAAACAAGATCAACTGGTGTGGTACCACACAATCGGTCAAGCAAACTATAAAATTATATTCTGAACAAAGTAGACACATCTGGCAGTATACATATAAATATTTAAAATACACTGCTCATGCAAAAAGCACAAACATGACATTCAGAATATGAAACCAGTATTGACTGTTACGGTTTGGGTTGTATCCTTTGAACATGAACATGTTTTTGTCTATTTTAGCACGTTAACACTCGGCCCGTGTCTTCTAGGTGTACCAGTTTGAAACTAGCTGGCGATAGACGGCACAATATGACTTATCACAAACCATCTTGAAGGATTCTACACACTGCACTTATCCTTATTAAAATCGTTACGGCATTTTTAATTGATACGCTTACTTTCAGGTCATCATCCACACCATAAAGATTTCCAAAACTATCTCCAATGAACATATCTTGCAAACATTATTTCTAGCAGTCATCATTCACACCATAAAGATTTCCAAAACTATCTCCAATGAACATATCTTGCAAACATTATTTCTAGCAGTCATCATTCACACCATAAAGATTTCCAAAACTATCTCCAATGAACATATCTTGCAAACATTATTTCTAGCAGTCATCATTCACACCACAAAGATTTCCAAAACTATCTCCGATGAACATATCCTGCAAACATTATTTCTAGCAGTCATCATTCACACCATAAAGATTTCCAAAACTATCTCCAATGAACATATCCTGCAATCATTATTTCCAGCCGCCATCATTCACACCATAAAGATTTCCAAAACTATATCCGATGAACATATCCTGCAAAAAGTACTTCTATCCAGCCTTTTGCAGTTCAGAACTTCGTGTATCTCCATTGACTAATATACAGTTTGGACCTACTTTGCCGTAGGCCATCCAGGCGTAGTTTTCTATGGACTTATCACTGGGTGAAGTGTCACCTGATGCTTGCGACGCTTGTCCTCGTTGGTCGTCCATCAGTAAGGGCTGTGTTTGAAGACTCAGAGTCCCTGACCACGTTTCTGTGTCACTCATGTACGACTCATCTGATTGATTGGCTGATCTTAAATCCACGTGCTGCCTTTGAAGCAATGACGCATGTTCCCAGCTGTCATACCCATCGGTTCCTTCATTTGAATTCGGTTGGCACGTGATTTTACCTGGTGAACAAGGAACGTAATTGTAAGCATCGTAGTCCTCACTTTGACTGATTTCACTTTCCTGCCCTGATGTGGATCCCACACCGGGAAGATCACAAGGTTTAGCTGTTGGTGCGCCAGCATTCTTAATCTGGTCCATTTTATTATCAGTCACCCATACTGACTCGACCTGCTGGGTCACATCAGGCGTGGGAACCAAAGGTGCACCAGATACTGGTCTGCGGAGAGTTGATGCTGTACATGTGTCTGTGGATCCCAAACCTAGTAGAACACAAGGTTTAGCCGCCGGTGCGCCAGCATTCTTAATGTGGTCCATTTTTTTCTCAGTCACCCATCCTGACTCGACTTGCTGGGTCACATCAGACGTGTGGTCCAAAGATCCACCAGATATTGGTCTGCGGAGGGTTGGTGCTGTGTATGTGCCTACGGCTGCATCACCCTCAGGAAGGGTAGTCTGCAAAATACAGCACACAGCAAGTCATTCATAACTTGAATATTCATCAGACCATGAACGTATATTACGTTCATGATCAGAGGGACACAAAATCAGATTTGCAAGCATGCACATGACACCTCCAGGTCAGTCGTAAACGCCCAAATGCACCGGTTTGGTTGCATGCAACACATTGCATGGTACAGGCACTGCGTTGCACGCAATTGCTCCCCTGCAATGCGTTGCATGCGAACCGAATCTGTGAGATTTTTGTATGACTTGTTGCGTCACTCTAATACCTGCCACCAGTGTAACCGCCTTGTTGCATAAGGTCACACAGTACTGCCTGTCTTTTTTTTCTCTCTCTCTTTTTTTTTTTTTTTTTCATATGGGCTCCCGTCCCCACCCCCAAGCACGGAGGAGAATCGAGCCCACGAGATGATAAAATATGTCCACCACACAAATTGACGGCTTTGATAAAGGCATATCAAGATCTGTCCTATCTATGGGACACCACTTTTAAAGAGTTTAAAGACAGAAATACACGAGACAAAATGCTGAAAGAGATAGCCGAAATAGTCTCTATGTCAGGTATGTTCAGAATGATTCGCCCAAGATTGGAAACAAAAAAATTTGGGAAAATGGACTTTAAATTCTCATAAAGACGGTCTTGTATTGTGAAGTCCTGTGTTTGCTGTCTGCTGTCTGCTGTCTGCAGGACCAAATGTATTATTTTGCATTGTATTTTGTGGAATCGTGTGATTTTTTCCTGAACCACCAAAAAATATAATTGTCCACTAAGCTGCAGGCTGTCCAGTATAAAAATAAACGCAAAAGGGGCATACATAACTCACAAGACAACACAAGAGAAGGTTTGAGTCTATTACTCATTGAATTGTTAAGCAATGCACCGGCAGTTAATCCCTCAAATAAGAAAATAAACATCTGGATTGTCTTTATAAAATGTTGTACCGCGTCGAAAATTGATTAATTTATGTCGTTTGCCAAATCCATGTTTCCTTCTGTAAAATAATTTATCAGTAGATCATTTGCCAAATGTACAACTAATGGAGGCTTAACTCCAGCCATTGAACACAAATGAAGCACGATCAGCGTTTATTTTACGCAGATAAAGCGGCCTTGACCCAGTCGCATCTGCGCCTGGCATATGTTTAAAAGGCGGCTTGCGTACGCACAATACTGAGGTGAGGTGTTTCGTCTGTAGATTAAATAGAACAGATAATACAGATTTAAATTGTGGCAAGGAATTGGACTTTCGAATATCAAGAGGTTGATTATTCCTTAAGTGTCTGATTGATGGGAGAAATAACCAGGCTATGTCGTCAACAATGTCATTAACGTGAACTAGAAATAAAAGGTCACCGAGGATGGCGCCCTGTCGGACGCCTGCCTTTAATGGTAACTAACACGTTTAGCCACGCAGTGTCACTCATTGTGCTCAAAGCATTTTTAGAATATGTAAATAAATGTGTTTTTACGCCTCCTACGAAAAATACAGACACACATATACCAGAAAAAGAACTCGTACATACATGCATAAAGGCAGGCAGACACAATGTACCAGTTATATATCTTGCTATTCTACGTTATTTTCTTTTATGGTATTTATCTTTCCTCGTATGTGCATCCATTTAAGCTGAAGATGTAACATATGTTATAATACATACTATATAAACATCGTAAAAGATGTACATTTAGCGTGGCTATGTGAAACACCGATAGTGTCATTTTAGGCCACACATACACGCACAAACACACATATACATACATACATACATACATACATACATACATACATACATACTAGTAACACAAGTGCAGATAAATTGTTGTGCTACAAATCGTTATTAGTTACGTGTATGTGGATAAAATAGAACAATCTCAAACGAAGAAAGATCAGGCACATAAGACTGTTAATTTTAAATACAACATGATGAAGGTCTTACCAAAGTTGTTCTCCCAGCCACAACAATGTTTGGCAATGTGTCCCGGAACTTCTTTAAAAGCTTCTTGGTAACTAACCTGTCAGTGACGTAAAACAGATTATTGCTTAAAAACATGACACTGAGATTAGAGCGTAACAAGTCACGGACAAGTTTTCATTTGTAACCACATAAAATACCTGTTTACTCTTTCAGCTTTCCTCGCAGCGCTTTGGACGGATCGAATGACAGGTAAGTTTACAAGGAATATGAATCTAGCACCTGAATTATAATTCAGAGCAATTCCTTTTGAGTAGTTCGACCATAGTCGCAGTTGGCGCTGAAAGTGTTAAACTATGATGCAGTGCCATTATGCTTAATTTCACCCTGCTGTATACAAAAGTCTGTGATTTTTTTTTTAATCTATACACTTACTTAAGTCGCCCAGTATTTAACTATCAATCCTTTTGATATTAACGCACGCCCCTAATTTTCAATGTGCACCTGTCTGTCTAACGAGTGATGGTCATAACATCCCACCGAACCACTTCTATACACATTGATAACAAATAGTGACATTTATTCTCCATCTCAAAAATACTCGTGATTTGATTGTAAACTATATTCAAATCAACAAAGAGAAACTGAAAGAGCCCAACACGTAAAACAAGAAAAGTAAAAAATGATTTGCATGATAAGCTGCATCATATTTGCATTGTGAAAATACTTCACAACGTTTTTTGGAAACTACGCAAAAAGTGCCGCAGTTAGAGTGTTTACTAGATGTCTGATAATTTGCTTTAGTTTTAATTCTTGTCAATTAACGAGACTTTTGTTGAAACTTATATTCATCTAATCCGGGATTCTTCCCTTTTTGTGGTCATTTTGGACCGAGAGTTCACGGATTACTTGCAAGAAAAGAAAGAAAAGAAGATAAAAAAGAAAGTTAGTTTCCACCCTTGCGTTTTTTGTGGTATTTCAAGTGCAGTTGATCTGTGCAAGATTAAGCCATTCTTCTGCAGTTCTTCCAGTGATGTCAGTTAAACCACTGCTTATTTTCTTTTGTCTTGGTACTATGCGTGGGGGGGGGGGGTCGACTTGGACATGTAAGTTGTTAGTCTTCCTTCTTACCAAAATTGTAATCAAGGAATCCAGCAGGTTTAAAACCTAGACTGCTCTGCGCAATCGTGTTGCTGGAACGACCTGTCTTAACCATTATACGATTTGATCGTTGGAGCCTAACGACCCGTTGCGTTACGTTTGGTCGAACTGAGGACGCGTGCAAGCAAAAGCTATTATGCCAGGAGTGCACCGCAGCATCAGAGATCGAATTATAGTTCCAATGCTTCAGTTTCTGACATTGTTGAAGCACACGACGTTCTATGCGCAAACAAATGTAACTCTCCGAAATTAAAAAAGCATGCTTTAAGGAGACACCAGTCGTGGTAGTTAGTTCTTGTGCCAGAAGAACTATTAAACCACAGCGTTTGGAAATGATGTTTGGGTGACAATTTTAAAGTTGCTTCGAAATTGCACAAGAACTCTTCTGGGTACCTATAGACGGTAATTGGTTCAACACATGGCGCCGTAATTTTACTTCTTTCTGTGATTTTGGTTTTTTTTTGGGGGGGGGAGTTGTAATTTTTTTACTTTTCCAAAACTGGGTCCTGGATCTTGTTTCTATTGATCAGGAATATACCATGAACCACTAGTACTGCCAAAATATCCTTACTAAGTGACTTTACTGTTATTCTGTGATTTCATGATTTACTAATAGTGTATTGGTAAAAATATAAACTTCTTCAATAGCCTGGTTAGTATATGCAGATAGGTATACTTGCATTGAGAGCATATATTAATAGGTAATAGGTAGAGTGCATCAAATAATCTTACCTGAGAAAGAATACACTAAGGACAATGAACAAAATTGCACCAAGTACCATTATGATTATAGTCCACTTCGGAAAAAGCGCTAAAAAGATAAGTAAATATTTGTTATTAATATTATATATACATATATATATATACATATATTCAGTCCCCCAGCTCACAGTATCAGACGAATTGCGCATTTGATATTTGATGCCGGTCCACCGAATATTTTCAGCTACAAAACCAAACTGCAGGCGATACCTGATGACAGGCAGCGCAACATCCACAACTGGTCAATTATCAATGCGGGTTACTGTTTAAAAATGATTAACATCGACGACATTCATTTTGAGCTTATTTTATATCCTGAAAGCGTCCCTTGTGGCCAGTGATTCCATTTGCAGTTTGTCAATCGAACTGTATGAAATAGTCATAAAAGAAGAAAGCATTTAGAATCTTATGTGGGCATCATGGCCATGCCCAATGAGCAATGTTGAATATACTGGTAATCAGATTAACAAAACTGATAGCGTCCCCTGGTGGCAGATGCTGCTAAAGTTGCTTTTGCATGTGTAGACTTGATACTTAAGAGCATGCTTTCATTCAAGATTTGCGGTAAATAAAACAAAATTTACTAATATTGATTATTTCTGTCTAAATCCACCCAGTGACTGTCGAGATGCATGTGTTTTAATACCATGTACTGCTGCCTGCTTTGCATCTGCTGCACTCTCCAGCACGGAAACAGTTCCGTAATTTGAAGGAGCAGATTTGCGTCCGCACTGAAACACTCAAGCCTCTTTACAACTTCATCTTGTGCGTTTAAGGTAAGCATGAGTACTTGGGAACGAGCCGTCCACATTTGTCCCCAAACGTTGCCATTTTGGGTCAAGCACAGTGATGAGGACTTGACAGACGATAGGCCAATCAATTTAAGGTTGGGCCCGGAACAAATTGCAACAAAGGTTTTCAGCGGTTTTGGGCCGTAAATATGAAGCAGCTAAACAATTCAAAAGTCCTAAGAACAAAAACTTCGGGGGAGTGGTAAAATATGAAGAAAACTGAAATTGCTGCCATGAAAAAGTCACCATGGTGAAAACAACTGTCAACTAGAAAAGAAAGATTTGCTTGAAAGCAAATCTGTGTGTGTGAAAAATTTGCATAATTACAAAAACATTACAAAAAAAGTGCAGTGTTACAATATATACAATTTGAGCTCAACATGATTAAAGTTGGATGAAAATTGACCGAGCTATGGCTTGATGAATATTTCAAAGGTCCGAATGACCTTCACCTTTGACCTTTATAGGTGACATATGAATACAAAAATGTGCAATGTTACAATATCTATAATTTGAGCCCAACATGATCAAAATTGGATTAAAAGTGACTGAGTTATGGCTAGATGAATATTTCAAAGGTCCAAATGACCTTGATCTTTGACCTCTAAAGGTCACATGAAAATTACAAAAATGTGCAGTGTTACAGTAGCTACAATTTGTGTCCAACATGATCAAAATTGGATGGAAATTGACTGAGTTATGGCCAGATGAATATTTCAAACATACAACTGACCTTGACCTTTGACCTTTAGAGTTCACATGTAAATTACAAAAATGTGCAGTGTTACAATATCTAAAATTTGGGTCCAACATCATCAAAATCGGATGAATACTTTGGAAGCCAGAAGCAATTGAATTTTTTTAATTGCCCTAATTTGCATAATTTTCAAAATCTTGACTATTCAGAACGATATGCAAAACTTCACTGCAGGTGCTATAGCCATGCAAAGTTTGAAGTTTCTTCTAGCTTGCACGGTGTTTAAGTTTAAGATGACACAAAATAGTCTGGAAGAAAGAAAGAAAGAAAGAAAGAAAGAAAGAAAGAAAGAAAGAAAGAAAGAAAGAAAGAAAGAAAGAAAGAAAGAAAGAAAGAAAGAAAGAAAGAAAGAAAGAAAGAAAGAAAGAAAGAAAGAAAGAAAGACAGACAGACAGACAGACAGACAGACAGAAAGAAAGAAAGAAAGAATATTGGGTAAAGTAATATGTCTGTGTTCACACACAGACATAATTATGATACAATGAGATTGTTTTCAAAACAAATACTATAATCAGGTTCTACAGTACATAAAGGAAATAAATGGGTCACATGACCTGCCCAGTGACATCATGAAAACTAAAATGCCTGCCGATATTCCATATAGTTTCATTTCTTTGCAATAATATGTATTAGTCTTTTTTTTTTTAACTGAAGATTCTTTTTAATCGCCAAAAAGGCAAAAAATAATGAGGATGTAAGGCAAACTAAAGCATAAGAAATGACCAGAAATAAATGGCTGCCATTATGACATAGTTTTACGACATAATTGTACACCATACAGTGTATCCAATTAATTGGAAAAAGAATGAATTTGACATAAACACCTTGGTGCTTGTCTTTTTTCAAAAGTGGAATTTGAGGCATTAGTTTACAATGAATTAGTCATCCATCCATGTCTACATCTTTTCATTTCAACATAGGCACATGCAACACGATTTTGATTGGCCACAGGTACTGGGGCATCACAGTCACTTTTTTCATATTTCTACATGGAATTAATTTCGTGGAGAGGAGAATCAGAAGGTCACGTTGCCTTGGAATATTGTATCAGCAAACATTGCAAAATATTCACCCGTGGTGCTCAACTGTTTGGGAGACGTCAGATGGCCCCCATCACTGACGGCAGCAGTGCAAGCATTGCCCGAAGGAATGGGGCGCTGTCTGCCTGCTACGCCAGCTGGAACCAACAGTGTAGACAAGAGAGGGCTAGTAAAAGGTAGTCCTACCAGGGACGTGTTCCTGGTCCTACCCATGGGATATGCTAGACAATATCACACGGGCCATATCCTATAGATTTTCAATGTAATATGGTACTAAGTAAGGGATAAAGTCTGTACTACAATCTGCCTTATAATTGCCACGAATCAATTTGAGCAGCTGTTTTGGAGCAGGGGGCATATAATCCATTATTTCGGGGACAAATTCACCATCCGACATTCGCCAGCCCCATTGATGTGCTGGAAGCTTTACTCCAAGCCACTAATGTATTTGGAGACAGACACAGTCACTGTGATACTTGCATGCTGAAGAAGTAATTGGTAGATACCTTGGTTTTATGTGAACTGTTGCTCTTGCTGAAATGTCAAGGAATCCCCAGTATCGTAACTGTCCACGAGTCTCCCAGTTTGCCGTTATACAGGAGCACCGGAGTTTTTTCACCACCTGATGCCACAGCCTTTTTTTTTTTTTTTTTTTGTTTTTGTTGTTGTTTTTTTGTCAATTGTGGCCTTCTAAGTGCCTGGGCTTGTTCTCTGAAACTGGGATAAGTCTGCAGCTTTGTAAGGACGCTGCCCTTCCCAATGCCGTACAGGTGAGAGGTTGTATCACGGCCACTAATTGAATGGGCAGACAGTATACTGTCACAAATGTCAGGACCAAGTGCCCTTTTGACAGCTTTTATGTCCCAAACTCTTCTGTTCACTGATCGTTTCCGTGGTTCAGGTTCAAACAATACGTCATGCATATCTTCTTTAGTATGGTTCAAGAGCAGGGCGAGCAAATCAGTGTCTTCTCCCACAAGAACTGTGGCGCCCTGCCTCGCACAGCCAGTTGCTGTTTTCACCAAAAGATGGTCAGCATCGCCATCGGCATGAAGCACTATACACCCTGCTTGTTTGAAATACTGACTCAGCATGTCGATGAATCTTTGCATGTCTTTCTTTTTAGCAAGGAAAATATCTTTTCTCAACTTAATATGCATGTTATCAAATGTAATAGCACCGATTTTGTTGCCAGCACGCTGACGACGTGTCATGGCTTTGGTGGATGGGAAGTTGTAACCATCAAACACACCGGTACGTACACCATATTTCTTTGTCAAATAGTTAGTGTAGAGGCCACAGAGATCTTTGCATGTTAATGTACCACCAGGCCAGGGAAGGCGATGGATAAGTGATCCCCCATCAATTACATGATGCACAGGATCTTGTGGTAGACAAGATGCTTGCATGTCTGCAGTAACTGCTTCATGAGAGGGATAGAGGACAGCACTGGTGAAAAACAAAGAGGTCGCCTGACCTATTCTGACCAATACTATGGTCACAGTAGGTCATGTGATACCTCTTGACCATTGCTATTATCTGCTACTTTCTGTCGCTGGGCATATCTAATATAAAGAGAAACTTAATAAACCCAAATCTGCAAGCCCAAGTATCGTTTGAACACTGTCAGGTCCAATTATCCAATAGCAAAGTCCTACTCCGTACCATTCACTAAAAAACTGCATAGTTCTAAATCATTATAACAAATAATTTTGTGTTAGGAACAAAATATATCCATATGCCATTTTATAGGACTGTACAACATTGGTTACTGCTGGGGTCAATCAACGATACTTTTTACCTTCTCTAAGAAGTCCTGAACGCTCCGCTGGACAAAAGATGGCAAGCCATGGGAACTAGCGTGAGCAGTACTTTATAGGCATACATTAGTTGTTAAGCGCATAATTATGCAGTAATTGGGCAAATGTTTTACAGTGTAAACGCAAAAAAAGCATTGCTGAAAAGCCCATTCTTTCATTGAACTGCAAAGTGCACCAGAAGAATAGCAATATATATATAGATAACGTGATGTGGCGATAAACCCCGTTCTTACTTTGAACAGACGGTAATGTTTCGCCTACAACCGTCACACTTTCGCTCCAAACTTCACCTTCCGCGGGCTTGCACTGCACAGTAACATTATATTTGACACGTGGATGCAGCTTTGTCAATGTGATGTCCCATCTGTACCTTGTCTTTCCTGCACTTCGGTGTACCATTTTCTCCTGATGTGATCATACCAAAGTAAAGTTTTTCTGTAACTTTATAATTGCTGTTCGAGCACACAGATTACTGCATGACGAAAGCTATATTAAATTGATTATAAACTATAGCTATTGGCTTAAAGAACAAATTTTCTCATCAGTTACATTAATTTGTCGAAAGCCTTCTGTCCAGCCGTAACTTCGACAGTAACTAACTCACAAGACTTTAGGGACGTTACAGACAGCAATCAACCAGACAGACCTTAACATCGACATGTAGATTTTTTACAGTACCAGTTAATATTTCAGCTTCTTGTGTGACATTGCATTTATGATACAAATGACCAGCAGACAAAAGAACACACTGAAACGTCTATATTCTAACGAAGATAAGATCAGGCATTTTGAGAATTTTCAGTATTATGAAAACGTACACAAAATTTATGAGCTTATGTTTCCGTCTCCTTGTGTAATTTAAAAATTTGAAGAAAGATTTCATTGCTATAATTGAAAATCGTTCAAACCATTTGAGTAATACACACGGGATGTTCTATCGCCAATTTTTGCATACCAGCATGCTTGTGCATCATGAAAAATGCGACAAAATGATATCAAATATATGTAATATTTCATTTTCCTGCTTCAAATATCTATACGGAATACATACCTTACTGTCTGTGTTTCTTTGCATTGAATGAATGACAAGGCATTTCACATCATACGGGAACTCGGGTAGCATCCATCTCACAGTGATGCTTGTTTCTGTGATATTCACAATTTTCAAATTGCGAACAGGCCGAAGTTTCACTGAAACAATTTGAAATTATGACAACTCAACTTGCCCCAGAAAAACTCAGGGAATACATAGTCACCAGATATTTCTGGTCGCAAGAATAAATATTTCTTTAATAAGCAACGTGTACGATGGTCCTCCCAACGTGACGCTGGCTGACACAGTCATGTTGAAAATATGATCTTCCAAGATTAAAGGCCAACATACTGTTTATGCACTCATGTTTGCGAGTTCCATCTCATATGATCATTAAACGATCGTATGTCCATACAAGGATCAATAACCGTGTGCTTTTGGACACACTATATCTGCTGACAATCTTGCTGCAGTAAAAATTAGGAAGTTTATTTTCCCTATCGTAATTTTAAAACCAAAACGCCATCAAGATTCATATATACGCCTTGTTTTCAGCGTGGAAGGATGCCAAAAGTAAAAATAAAAATGCATGCAATGCTCCATTGATAGATATTGTTAAAGCAGTGCGGGCGCGTTGAGAATATGCATGCAGGCCATATGGTTTAACTTTTAGGGTTCGAGGACATCGAAACACGTTTTTACCACACGAATAAGATTTCCAATTTTTGCCATAAAATTTTGTCACGAGAATGAATGAATGAATGAATGAATGAATGAATGAATGAATGAATGAATGAATGAATGAATGAATGAATGAATGAATGAATGAAACAGACACATAACAGTTTGTCATTGCTACCAAGTATACCAGTGCCTTCTTAAACTTTCTGCTGTGAGCAGGTAAATTTTATGGTACCGCGGCTGTAGATCATGTTGACCAAGGAAGTGGATGGAAGATTCAAAAACATTAACATGAAGACTATTATGCCAGAGAAAACTCCTGCAGCAGTATCTCTATCGAGCACCATCACCAGCATGCTTACATTGCTGTCTGTGGATGCATAGTACATGATCTGTTGTCATGTGTGATAATATCATCATGCTGTGTAAAAATGCAGATATTGGTTGATTGCTAACGATCTACAATCTAAAATGTCTGAACATCTGATCGTGCCCGATAGGATTCTAAGGTCCGCTATTTCCAAATGGTGTAAGCAAATGCAATGGGAAGTTAATAACACCCTTGAACTGTGACACGGGAAAGGTTTCTGTTGGTGTATGAATTGTTCATCAGATTGATCCTTCAAATAGTTTTGCGAGATTTGTGGAGAGTGGGGATGCGTTCACTGGACAGAACATTTGCGAGCATACTGGAACTTTTTCTTTGTTTTAAAAAGAGCGCCCGCGAGCGTTTTTCTATTCTGACGTTGCCTTAATACAGGCTTAGAATTACATTATTTTTAACTAGCCCTAAGGGCAAGATACATATGTACCCAACTTGCACTGAGAGACATGAGCTTGCCCCGCCATTTATATCACGAACTCCAACAAAATATATGGGAGTTCTATTTAGTTACTTTTTGTCACAGGCTGTACTTACGCATACAATTGTCTGTAAATCAGTTCAAATCTAAAGTCCTATTAGAGATCAGTATCTTCTAAAAAATACTGAAATAGGTCATCAGAAAATAGAAAAAAAATTGAACCACCAGATCGGTTATTGTTAATGTTTGGAAAGCGGGCACATGAATAATCATGTGTTACGTATCATTAAGATTGACATGATTCATGTGAACCAATCAGGGGTCTCACTGAAATATTAGTGGCTTCATAATGAACGTCCCATTGGCGATTCGCGGAATGTTTGGCAAGAGTGCATGCTGGGAGAGAAACTTCCACAACTTTAGATCTTGCTTATAAACGATTTTCATTTCTTCTTCTTTATTAACAGCCAAATTCAAACTTGCCAGATGGGAAACCAAATTTTGAAATGAACTTGCCCAACTTCATTTGAGCTTGTCCCGACACTCCGGGCAAGCGGTTAATTTATTCGAAACCAGCTACTACCAGTCTGTCATTTGAAATCGTCTCTAAATCGGTGTCTGTGAAATCAACATCAACCGCACTTAGTTGCGATCGTGTTCTAAATTTACAAGGCAGAGTAAACAGAATGGTACTGTCTTCCAAGACAAATCAGTCGTTACATGTTTCAAAGTGTTACAATTGAATGAGAGTTCTCAGCGGAAACTTTGCTTGAAAAGTGAGTATGGATATTGCAAATTACACTTGTCTCTTGTTTAAGAACATAACTGTTTAAAGTTAGGGCACATAATTTTGTCTCGCAAAATGACGTGCAAATTTAAAACACAACTTTTAAGAGGCGTTATATTTGTGAACGTCATTTAGAATTTGATCTTAGAACACGAATGGATACGCCAGCACTGAACGATTAAACATTGTTACAAAAACATCAGGCAGGTAAGAGGTATAAGACCTGATATCATTTTAGTGCGAATGATCTGTTGTACGTACCAATAGAAGTGTTAGTGTATATTTTCCGTGTAAACGTTGCATCTTGTTCTTCCTCTAAATTATAGGCCGAGATAGTCATGGTGTATTCTTGGTTCTTGCGAAATTCTATCTGTCCATAAGGACACATCTCATTCAAAGCTGTATTGGCACCACAAAAATAGCATGAACACTTGTGTCCGTGTTTTCTAATTGAGCAATTCCCTCGTCTGTTACCGTTGGTGCCCCTAAAATATAGTGTTTCGTTGAGAAAAGCGTTTCTAATCATACACTTAATGAGTATATCAATTCACAGCATTCGCTTTACACATATATCCAACAACTTTTCACAGACCTCAAAGTATTGGCGAAAGAAGTTTCAACAGATATGCATCAGCCTTGATTTGAACTTGTGCTAACTGTATATCAAAGACACGACACTTGCTCGTTTACGTTGTGTGTCACAGCAGTTAAAAAATCAAACATTGATGTAATATCAAATATCGCGGCGGTGAATAGCCTTTTCACTTTGATACTAACATTATGATATTATATAATCCCATCGACTTACAAAGTAACCGAGGCTGAAATCATTATCAAGTCGAATTTTCACGTGCGGAAAAGGAGAAAGGTTACATCTAATTTATGACATTCAGCAATGGCGAGCGCACTGCCCACTATTAAGATCAATGTATATTAAAGTTTACAAGAGCATATACTACTTAGTATTGGAAGATTGAATTTTTACATATCTTTCATTTTCACTCCAGTGTACCCGACTGACGACATAGTAGTCTGTCGATGTAGTTTGAATGTGTTTTCCTTTATGCACAAAAAATGACAAATGTTTTGCCTGGAACGTTCTTATTTACAGTTAGTCATTTTGTAATCATTCCCCTAATATTTATTGCTACCCGAATGTACCCTTTCTTATTATTTATGTATCGCTTCCATACAAGAGAGCTAAAATTCTTCATTACATGTGACACTTCATTCTTAAACATTTTGAGAATATTGTGCACGTTTCTCCATTAAAGATATGTATCGCACATAACAAAACAACCTTCACGTCTACGCACCAAGCGATAGCCGAGATGTTATTTCCGTACTTGTCTGGGCAAGACCAACTGCAGGTCATGTCCTCATAGTTATTTGACTCACACGACAGGAGGTCCAGTTCTGTCAGTGTAAAAATCATATCGCTCTTTTCGTCCAAATTTAGGTACATTAAATGAATAATACTATATATATATATATATATATATATATATATATATATATATATATATATATATATATATATATATATATATATATATATATATATAATAAAGAACGTATGGGGGGCAGCATTCCTTTCTAAATTTACAAGTTTCAAATTTATCGATGGTATTCTATACTTGCAAAAACCTGTCGAATTTAAATTGTGCTTATTAATGGAAATTCATGTGCATTCTAATGGGCCTCTGAGTCATGCAACCAGGTGAAAATACAACAGAAACAAAATACAATTTTAGGGTGAAATTTATTTATGCATGAACCACCATTTCGTAAAACACATGTTATCAAGTTTCCTCATCATGACCTCATTGTTCCAGAAAACGGCAGGAACCTTACGCTTAGGAACATGATATTTCCTCTTCCAGTTCCAAATTTTTACCTGGATCATTAGTATAATCTCTGCAACCGGAGGCATGCTGCTACTTGAATGGTGGTTGATTTACAAGGAATACGAATTACTATCATTACGTCATTTAAAAGCACATTGACTTTTGTCGAAATTGGCAAAGAAAGGGTTGATTTTAAGCTTAACTCACTCTTTACCCTGAGTGAAATATTGTTGTTGTGAGACAATCTTACTGAATGCTGTATGTTCTTGAAATAGAATGTATACTCACGGCGAATAAAAATCTGTATTTTGGAGACAGTGCATTTGTCATCTATCGATGTCCCATTGTAACAGTAATACATACCGGCGTCGTGGGGACCAAAGTTGCGTTTCCGATATGTAATTTTTTTGGAGTCCAGATAATCCACAGTTAGCATCCGGTTATCCTTCCAAAAATACAGATAACGAGATGTGCAGCCCGAACAGTCTTCACTCAATGTGCAGTTTAACTCCAAATTACCTCCCTCTTCCAGGTAACTTGATGAAGCGTCAATCCCTGGTCGGGCATGCAAATACAAATCTTTGAATATGTCTCCACAAGAGTAAACACAAAGAGCAAAATGGATTTTTCAAAGGTGTAAAATCCGAAGTTGAACTTTCAGAAGGTGAACGAAGTAACGAGAAACTCATATCATTTAAAAGGTGAAGCGCCTTAGTTACAAGAAAGTAAATACCGCAGCATATTTCTTTCAGATATTGAACTGAAGTGGAATATATATACACTCACCAAGGTGACTCATATGTTATCATAACAAAGGTTTGTGCACAGAGAAAACATATGTGTAATACCCCCACCTTTAGATTTTAAATGGCCATATCTCGACAACCGCTACACGGATTTTAGTAAGGTAAAAAGCATTCAATTTCTGAAGAGTTAATAGTTCTTATTTCTGTTGATATGTTCTTTAATCAGAACAAGATCTGTAAACTGTCCTGAAAGCAGAGGTCGATCTATCCTGCACAATTATGTGTACACGCCATTTGCAATGCCGAAGCTGTTGAAGAAAAAACCTTTACGACGAGTATTAAACGGACGGGAACTAAACTGACCAAGTGAGCCATCTTTGATCTATTCGCAAACCAAAGTAATTGTGAAATTTTGTTGCCAGGCTTTAGGTCACGGGATTCCGAAGGCCCGCCTCCATGACGTCATGATTTGAAACCAGCTATTCGCTGTCGCCGCTTGACAGATTGCTGAAGAATGGTTTCCGTACTTCGACGGCACTTTTATTCATGTGATGGGCCGATAATTGATTGACAACCTTACCAAATGTTCAGGGACGATGTTTACTGTATATTGTACAAATGTCTGCTCAACTTGAGAAAACGGTATCGTTTTAGAGTCAAGTGATCAAGATCAAAAGCCTTTGAAGCTCGCTCAAAGGACGAGAACTCCACCTGGAAATGGTTGTTCCAGGGACGTGCTATACCAAATTTGGATTTTCTGTCATTTATGATGCATTAAATAAAAACTGAAAGAAAACAACAAACAACGTTTGAGAATAAACATTTCTTGGGAAAACATGAATCTATATGGATAAAATAAGTTGTAATGCACTCACTTCCAATTCCCCCAGGACAGCTAGCCGCGCAACTGGTCAGACAAATACTTGCAAGCAGAAGTAACGACGGATAACTGCAGATAAGTGAACACATATCGGCAGCAAACTGCTCTTGTGCAGAAATGCTGAATTGTCACGTCATTTAAGAACCCTGCGCACGATCCCATGCCATTTTGGCCATAATCTGAAAATACATATTTATACACTTCAATAATATGAACGCTGCTCCCCAATCCATGTTTGAACAAATTTTCGTTGTTGCAACATTGTTCCTTTTGTTACCTCTGTTGTCCCTATCAAAGAATATTAATTTCGGCGCAATTCTCCGGTATTGGGAAGTTAAACGGAGGTGCTTTTCCTTGGAACTTTATAGCATTTTCCCAGCTATTCGCTGAGCATCAGAGAAATTTCGAAGGTGGCAATTTTGTAGCAAGGTTGAAAAATTTTGCAACACTTCAACATTAAAGTCTCCCGCTTTTTGATACGTTAACAAAAATTAAAAAGACTTAGGGCATTATACGCTCTGCGGCATCTAAAACGAAAAAATAAAGAATCAAAGTGAGGAGTGAGAGGCCGTAGCAAAAAGCAATTTATAGGTTTATATCAAATCCCCTAAAATTGTCCCTCTTCACATAAATTGGTTAATTCATAGTGTTTACAACCTGGGCCCTTTTAACATTTTCCCCCCTCATACAATTAGCAAATCCCTGTGACCCCGTACTAAAATCCCAATTAGCCAAACCCTGTAAGATGCGTGCCGCATGGATGATATTTATTTTATGACCAAGTTCACCAAATGATTTCAAGAACAGACCCCGGTCCCCCAATACCTTTATTTATTCAACAGACGGTATTATAAGTTTATCAACTCCCAATGCATTTTTCTGTTTTTACCTCTTCAAACGTGGAGGGAATGTATCTTGACTCTGTCTCCACGGCACTAACCGACGCATGTGTCGTTTCCATGTTGTAAAGAGGCTTTGCGAAGTTACACAATTATTGTATTGGGATGCCGATGCAGGTGTACGAACACGTACCTTCTCCAAACCCTTTGGCCACATCCTCTTAAAACGTGGGGGCATATTTTGAACAGATTATTGCTTACTTAAGCTTTCTGTTTTTTCTTTTTGTAATCTAATTTTGTGAATACCATAACATTTGTAATAAATACGGTACGGGATAACAGAATAATAAAGGAATTCAATTATTGTGAATACCTTCAAACTTCGAGGAAAATGCGTATGTCAGCTGAGCAAATTGGCTCTTCTCACCGCCTTCTTGTTCAGTATGTCTGGATTATTCCTATTGATCTTTGCATTTGATACACAGACTCTGCTACACTACTGAATCGAATGTCTTGAGATGGAAGAAAATGGTTGTAAGAAATTGTCTGCTTCTTCCGTATGCATAACATTTCACCGAATACGAACGGAACAATGAAACTAATCATGAAGATAAAGTAGTCTTAATGCGTCACGTTAAAAATAATAATGCTTCAACCGAATGCATTATCTTTGGTTGAAAAAAGAAATTGACGAAAGTACGGAATTTTTTATAACTCGGCAAGATCATAAAATTGAATCAAAATCATCAGTGACTTATTTAAGGCTTCAACTGGATTAAAGCCTCTCTGCTAACGAAATAGCGAATAATATTGCCAACAAAACCAATTCCCGTTTAAAAAATTTCTTCACAGACAGAGCAACTTCTTGGACGTTAAGACCAGGAAGCTGCTCTGTTCTGCCCTTTCCAAACCATATTTTGATTACTGTATTTCCAGTTCGTACCCCTCCATCTTGAAAAGCTTCGCATAAACTTCATGTATGCCAAACAAAGACAAGTACGAACCTGGACCCTAGAAGTCATATTGGTCCATAACAGCAGAATTAAGATAATTGGTCATGTTCGATGTAGACAAGAGATCTTCACAGTTGGCTTTAAATATGTTCACAATATTTTCTATGGTCAGTGTCCAACATATCTTACCCATAACTTTAAACGAGTTTCAGACTTTCATAATTACGAGACTCGTGGCAGTTTTCTTAATATTGCTTTTCGTCATGATAATTACAAGTCGGGTATGAATTTCAATAATACTTCTTTTATCAGACCACTAAGAAGTGAAATCAAATTACTGGAAAGAAGTCAATTTTTGAGCACGAGGTCCACAAGTTTTTTAATATGGAGATAGCAGAGTATTAGGCGCTGTGTCCCTTTCACTGATCCCCGGGTCACTAGCAAGAAAGCACTGCAGCCTGTGATCCCCCATCCCGGATTGTATTACTTTACCATTACTTTTCCTTGATTAATTTCATTGCCAAACCTTGTAACTTTTACGGGTTTGTTTACTACATGCATTAAGCTGTATTATTTCCAGTCTCACTATCTAAGTTATCGTATGTATTCTATATTACGAGTTAACTATTTTTACTGGATCCCACTGCAAATAAGTTTCCAGACTTTTGTGGGTCATTCTAGCACGTCCTGTCTCTTTTATTTGTGATTTTATATTTGGTACTGAATGAAATCATATCATGTCAGATCATATCATAACAAATATTTTCTTATTGAAGCTCTATGATAAAGGGGCATACTCTCTCTCTCTCTCTCTCTCTCTCTCTCTCTCTCTCTCTCTCTCTCTCTCTCTCTCTCTCTCTCTCCCTCCCCCCCTCTCTCTCTCTCTCTCTCTCTCTCACACACACACACACGCGCGCGCGCGCACACATATGCACGTGAATATAATATACACACATATATATATATGTATATATATATATACATATATATGTAACAGGTGTGTACTACATGCATGAATCAAACTGCAGGAGAGGACACTTCGATTAATAAGATGTACACATAATATCAATAGCGCTTTTTTGGCTTTTTGTTTGTTACTTTTGTCTTTGGGTTTTGGTTTTTTATTTGTGTGCGTGACAGTGGGTTGGTTTGGTGTGCGATATTATGGAGAAATAAACTTGTTCATTCCTCCGTAGTGAGACTAGGATCACGTGGTAAGCCTTAATGCAATATTATAAATCTACATGCTGTTCAAAAAGACATTATTTTACCAAATTCATAACTTGTGCGTTAATTGCCAAACATGCGTTAAGATTCCAGACATACAAGCATAATGCCATTTGCCTGCAAAAAAAGTAGAAATGATATCTTATAGGTTTTATCAGATTTAAATTTTGCACGCATGGCACATAATTCATGTGCACTGATGTAGCTGAGAAAGGACTCGGTATATTTTCTCTGGTTTTGAATTATAAATTGTATAGGTAACTGTTAATAATGTCTCTTATGAGGGTGCCTTATGGGTGAAATACATCTTCACCGCAAATATAGTATTACTACATTATATTTCAACTGTGTCTTAGTAGTGTGCTCAAATATAAGTGCATTCTAGCTATGTATGTACGTCACAGGTCAGTCGGTTTATTATTTGACCAGCTGTGTCCGACAAAGTATGTTACTGCTGTTGTCATACGATGGACATACAAAAAATTTGGTGCGTGCACTTAATGTTATTGTTTATAAGTGGTTGTTCCCATTACATAATAGAACCCAATTAACCATTTCTCAGTACAGCTCTGCATTATTGTAGACATTTACAAAATTCGAGTACTTATATTGTCTTCTCTCGTTTCCTGTTTCACTTCAAGACGCTTGAGCACAATGTCTTGTTATTTGCTATCTGACATTATGTCAGACATATTTTTTATCTTTTCGTACTGTGTGGCGTTTATTTGCATGCCCCGCCTTTACAGAAACATAGGGTTTCATGTTAATGTGCTTGATAATTACAATAATCAGAATGGATGTTGTTTCGATGCTTGAACTTAGTCTGTTAACAGTGGCCAAACCTATTACGCAAACCAAAAGTCTGAGATTGCATAGCAGTGGCGATATCAACTTTTACTTGTATCTTGGGTGCACATTATTGACAACAATGCATACTTTTATGAATTGTGGCATTGCATTAGCTCTATGTGTTATTTTTTCAACTTTATCTGGACACGTACATCCAAGCCCTGGTCCACAAAATCAGAATATTTTATATAATCTCTACTGAAATGTCAGTAGTTTAGTAGCCAATAATAAGCTTGCTGAACTCGACTCTGTTTGTTTACATAATAAAGTAAATGTAATCTGCCTGAACGAATCAAAACTTAACAACTCTGTTTTATATATCGAGATCTATAGACTTGGTGGATTTCAGCCGCCTTTTAGATGTGATTGTAACAAATTTGAAGGTGAGGTGGCAATATACTTATCTGATGCATTAAGGTGTAAACAAAGAAACGAGTTTTATGTACCAAACTTGGAATTTTTTGTTGTGGAAACTACAATTTTGAGGCTACGAATATTTAGGGATGGTTCAACAGTATCCTCGTTTTTGAATTAGTATTTACAGTACTAATATGGTTTGCGGCACAATGATCAATAAGAATTTGTCACAGTAATTTTGATATATGAAAAAGCCAAATTGCTCCCTATATTGTTCAAGGGAGCAGCCCATGACTAAGTGAATTTAAGTGAGCTTTGCTTGCAAGTGCTGAGGTCGGCTGTGTACATATATCTACAAGTAAAATACCATAATTATCCTAAAAGTATTGGATTGCTGAGATGTTGGGGTCATTAACGAAAAGCTTTTCAAATAAACTGATGTAAATGATACGGTATACCTGAAACTTGGCAAACAGAAAAACAATCATATATGAAACAGAAAGTGAAAATAACCAACATAGGGTTAACGATTCCACAAAGTTTTGGACATCAAATACATGTAGTAAGCATCTAGACATAATGGAAATTGACCAGTCGAAAATATACGAAACAGCTCCGCCATATGACGGATCGAAAGCATTTTGGGGGGGGGGGGGGGGGAAACGACAATCAAGATATAGATGAGCAGCCATACAGAGACCGCGTGTGTGCACGACATGCATGAATTAAACTTATTTTTCTCCACAGAAACAATTGATAGGTGTTCATAACCTGACACAGTCCTGACGTTTACAAAATTCAGTTTTGGTAACATGTGGTTTAGCTTTGAGTATACTGTTTGCAGAGCGAAATGCCTGCATTTTAACAGAAAAGTTAGCCTGACTGAAGAGTATAATCGGGGAACCATAATGAGTGTGCCAAATAAGCGACGTGGTACAACCTGAGCATCCAAACTCCCGCAATGAGGGAAAGCCATATATATATATATATATATATATATATATATATATATATATATATATATATATATATATATATATATATATATATATATATATATAAATGTACAGTGAAGCCTCATTATAACGACACTTAGACATCCGACATATTCAATATAATGACACAAATTTTCATGGGAAAGAGGCTCATTTTTGTTTTCTGTTATTTGATTCATATATCTGACACTTTTTTAGGTAACAGATGGTGTCATTATAACGAGTTTGCATTGTGTGTGTGTATATATATATATATATATATATATATATATATATATATATATATATATATATATATATATATATATATACATATGCACTGGCGTATCTTCACTTCACACCAGAAGATTGAAACAGTGAAAACAGAGCATGGATTTTTCCATGTGTGCAACTGCACCGTGCGAGGGTGACTGGAACAAAAATATGTGTGTCTGGTCATGTGTCAACATTGAGAATAGTTCAGGTCAGGTCGAGTGACCATTATGTAGTGTCATTACATCATTGGTTCTCTGTTAACCCGTATCTGTAATCATTAGAAATCAGTCAACATGACTGAGAAAGATCGCACAAAAGTGTGTGATCTCAGGCCAAGTAAACATCCAAATCCTCTTTTCTATGAATTTGAACAATTCTGCCTGTATGGCCTTCCCTGTTCCAATGGTTGAACTCGCGGATTACGTCCGACCGTCTTTGGTCCAGCAGGAATGGATTCTGTTATCGCTTTGCAGACCTCGAGCAACAAACATTATATGGGCTCTTTGTGCGTGTTAGGTCTTCTGAGATGAAGATATTCTTATTTCTGTTTCTTGATAAGAGCACTTTTTCTCTGGCTCTATAGGAGATAAAATTCACTATGACCGCTCTGGGTTTATTTCTTTTTTTTTTTTTTTTTTTTTACCTACTCGGTGAGAACGACCAATCTCCGAGCGATTCATATTGCCACCCAGACTTTTGATGTGTTTCATAACAACCTCGTCCGTATCATCACTCTCTGTTTCCGGATCTTTTGACCACATCCTTACCGCATTTTATTTTTTAAATTTTATTTTATGGAACCCCCGTAAACGGGGAACTATATGCATCATAGTGCAATAAAACAATATCAGGATACTAACAATTATACAGAAAACTTCAGTAACCTACATAATCACAAAATACTTCACAATATTACGAAATCATACAACCAAAGGAAAGGAAGTGAAACGAGTCAAAACAAAAAGAAAAAAGATTAAAATTTAACATTGAGTCAATAGTCAAGCCATTTTGTGTTCACTCGATTCATTTAAAGTGTAACTGGCCGACAATTATAAGTACCTCAGCGAGTCGGCCACCCCGTCCTGACCCGGTGCGCTGGCACGGGAAGAGTCAGGACGGGGTCCCGGGCCCGCCGCAGAAGTTCCATAGTCAGAGTATAGCTGAAATGGGCGAGATACCGTAGGTGATTAATCAATTTAAAAGCTGACTGTAACCCGTTTACCATGGATAATATATTCTGACATTTTAAAGGCATACAAGTTTCGCACAGGAGATTTTACTACGCCAATCCTTTTACAAATGATAAAGTGTCTCGAGTCATTTCTTGAAAAAAATTAGGAATATCGAGTGCTGACAAAATCTTAAAATGGCGAGCTCGTTTACTCAAACCAAAGGACTGTTTAATTAAAGTGCCTTGTACAAATTCCAGCGTATGAATGTTTGATTTAAATTAATTAATACTATTAAGCCCGTATGTTAAAGGAGGCACACCAACCGTTTTCCGTAGATGAGATTTAACTGCACCATTGAGACCAAGATAACCCCAGCCCACATTATAATAGCGAAACATAGCTCGTCTAGCACAGCTAGCTCGATTATTAATATGAGAATTTGATGTACCCTGTTTCGTGAATGTCACCCCTAACCATTTTAGTTCAGATAGTTTAGAAAAAACATGATCCATATTCATAAATTTCAAACCCAACAATGTCAGCAAAGAGATTTCAGAGTTACCAAAGCATGAACATTTATCTTCCAATACCAATGTGAAGAAAGAAAATTTCACTCCTGACTTGAGACAAGCAGTCACCCATAAAAGGCAACTGGTGGTTTTAAACCGGTCCTCTCAACCTTTGAAATATTTTTCATTAACTAGAGACTACAGTGTTTCCAAAATATATAGGCCTAACTACTAAATAAATTGTTGTAAGGTTAGATTAGAATGAATCTTGGTCTGCAAGCGCCTATCAACCGTATTCCAAAAATGACCAAATTTCCTCTGAGTATTCAGGGAATTACAGTTTCGTTTTATATCAGAATTAATATTTCTACGGCAGGCCCGTCTGAAACACTTTTTTTTTATATTTTTCCATGTCGTAAATTTAGCACCAGTTTTTCGGCCGACCATTTGAAGTCCATAAGTGCCACCGAAACTTCTTTTTATCTCTTGAAACAGCAAGTTCCGGACACCAAAAATATTTTGGCTTACAACGCACTTCTGGTATACACCCTGTTTCTTTTGTGGCCTCATGAATGGCAGAGTTAATACTATGTAATTGCTCATCAACTTTCGCTTGTATATAACAATTACTCATGTTGTCAGGGACGTCTAACACAGAAAGATTATTTAATTTGCTTTCCAGGATGGAATGATAGAGTTTATTACATTTGTCATTATTCCATTTAGGACGAACAAAATGTTTAGTCGGGCTACTTAACTCTGTGGTGTTCCCATTAAAGAAGAGTTTGAAAATGGTAACTTCATAATCAATCTTACAGGCAAATGATCACTCATATTTATCATGATCTAGGGGCACAAGACAGTGAGAGACGTCATTTATATCACGACTGCTAGGTGCAATGTGATCGACCCATGTAAACACGCCCCTGTCATAACAGGAGTAAGTGACGTCAACAGTATTGCGCCTCCCATATTGCTGACAGGTCATTTTCAATATGGCCTACTTCTCATACTTTTGGGCTCTCTCATGAAGCTCGTCTGCTGCTTTTAGCCTGGATTTGATATCACTCAATTCTAGTTCCAATTGAGAAACACGAGTTTCAAGGGCCTCAATTTTTTTCGGCCTGAGCATTAACAACCTCACCGATAACTCTCCTTATGCTGCAATATCCAGTTTTTGATGAACACAGACAAACTCTCTTGACAAGGGTTAGTAAAATTCTCAGAATAAATAATACTGGTGTTTTACTTGACAACTTGCATCATTTTGAAAAAGTAAATTTATTATTATATGGTACTCCATCTGCTTCATATGCCACCAATTGTTCTACAATAGACACCACAGGGGAATTGACATTATCAGCACCTTAAGGTTTCAGTGTTTTTCTAAGGGGAGACGATACTGATGATAATGGTTAGCCATATGAGCAGCATCATGTTTTTGTACCTTAATTCTATTATGTTCGCCCATATCTTGTGGTAGGACATAGGCACATATATATGTTTACATAACAACTTTTAAGTTAGTTCATGTATCAATTCTACACTCAGCCTGGTCTTTTTCCCTAACAACTGGTATTTTTTAGTTATTTTTTTCTAATTTTGCACTTGTAAAGGTTGTAGATCTACTCTGTTTTGTTTTACAGGAGGAGAGGAATTTGAATTAGCCAGAGGCTACTTTTCCCATCCTCATTAAAGAAATAAAGTATATTCACAACAACCCGCGAAGGTCATTCAAGGTTCAAATTGACAACACCAAAAGACAATCCACAGGTACTTTCTTATTATTGTTTAATTGTAACCATGGGCCAAGAATCTACCAATGTTATCAATATATAAGCTAATATGTCACAGTCCTGTCTCTCTATGTAGTAACAATGGTGCACCTGACCAGTAATTGCTATTTTCAAAAACGTGCTTAAAAAACCAGAAATGCCTGGAGCACCAAAAATAGAATCAATTTTCTGCAAATAAAGCCCGAATACATTTCCACCAAGTTTAAAGAAAATCCAACATGCAGTTTGGGACAAGTTGAAAAAATAAAAACATTGAAAAAATGCATAAAAAAAACTCGAAAAAAATACAGCACCACTTGTTAAACAAATTAGGGTCAGAGGTGTCCCAAATTCAAAGCAGTTTCGGAGAAAGTGATTTTTTTTAAATTGTGCCAAAACATGAAAAAAAAATTCAAAAGTCACTGGACCATGACCACTTGTACAAAACACTAAAGGTACAGCCCCATCAAATTTGAAGTAAATCTAGCTGACGGTTTTGGAGAAGAAATTGAAAATATGAATTACCATTGCCATGTCCAAAGACTTACAATGTAATTATTATGAATGTATGCATTAATCGTCATGTACATGAATTTAAAAATTCTCTTAAGTCAGAAATCCGCAGCATCACCCCCTAGAACGCAACTTTGTTTTGAGTCCACTGTCACACCTCCTCCTGCCCTCCTCCCCCCCCCCCCCCATCATCCCATCACAAACATAAAATAAAAAAAGCATATTTCGTGTCTACTGTGAACCCAACCCGCAAACACACAATAACGTTATCCGTCTCTATTGTGTCACCAACCCATCCGCGCAATACAAAAAGACCAAAATATATACACATTCAAGACGACATCTAATTCCTAGTACCATATTGATTGTCCATGTTTGGAGGACCCAGAAGTAACCTCCTCTACCTTTACTAGGCCAAAGTTGAAAAATGATTAATAATATTGCCATTTTCTGAAATAGCAAGTACACCTTTGTTATCTGTATGATTCGTCATATTTTCAAGAGGGAAAGAATCGCCATTTTTGGCGACCAATCTGGGACTTTGGAAGCTGACAAATCAATAAGTGCAGAAAATTAGCAAATAGGTTATATAAGTATTAGTATCACAAAAGTGCAATGTCCGTCAAGAACTCTCACGTAAGTTGTGGGAGGATTTATTTTGCCTGTCGTGCTACTCAAAATGAAAATAAAATCAAGTCTATATAAGTCATTAAAATGTTATCTGCCTTTGCGCATCTGTCTCTAAAACATCATTTTGGTGCAGAAAAATAATTACCTGAATCATGAAAACCAATTGTGAGTGCGATACGAGATGGGCATATTGCTGATCAAAACTTTTTGCTTCCCCTGCCTCCACCACTAGACAATAAATAGCGTTTGACTGCAGTTATATATTAATGCGTAAATATGTAAAGTTATGTCTCTGTGGACAACATCGTTTACACTTAGCTGATCAGGCTTGCATTATTTGAGCGTTTCTGAGATGGGGCTGAGTAAAGGAATATGGGTTTTTTGTGCTTTGCATGATCGTGCTTGTCCACGATTTCCTTAAATAAGAAGATCAAGTGCTCATATGAATTATTCACTTCGTCAGAGACCTCGGATTCCTGGAAGAGAGATGTCTCTGGGTGAGTCTAAAATAGTTCTTTTTTTCCTCAAAATATTGTAAAGATCTGTAGGCAACAAATGTACACACTCTTTCAGGCACGGTGACCCTTTTCTATGTGTGGATGGTATGGTTAAAATCACTAAAAAATCACTCAGCCCACGATCAAAAGTCCCTGTATGTTGAAAGAGCGTTTTGTCAGAATGCACATATGCAGAATCGACGATGATGGTTGCTTATCGTACGAAAATGTCACTAGACTTTGATAAAAAGGTAGTACATACCATATTTATAGTTGTTTCAACGTCTTTTTCTGAATCCTCATTCACGACTTACGGCAGTGCTGCCACTGCCTAATAACAAAAAAAAGTATCCAGTTTAACTTTAAAAAAGTATAAATTTTCAGAAAAAAGTATAAAAAAAGTATAAATCTGAAGCAACTTACGGGTATTGCAGCAAAATTATAGTGTAACAAGAGAGTTGTGTGAACAGCCCATGCTCAGCTGACATAGAGATTCATCACATTTGTGGCTCTGTAAACTTGGGATAGGATCGAGGTCACCCATATGCTGAGTAAGTCTGACTTATATGAGAAGAACACGAACATGTGCAACATCAAAGTCCCAGTTCAAGTACTTCTCAAGTCATAGCACTGAAGAGTAAAATAAATGTATGTAGGACTGTGACCTCAGAAATGAGATCAAGGTCACTCATGTACTGTCTAAGCATTACCTTCATAGAGAAAATTAACATGTGCAACATCAAGGTCCTAGCTTACTCAAAATAGATCTTAAGTTACTAAGTGAACAGTAATTTCATATCAGTTGTCCAGTGACCTTGGGTCACTCATGTACTGAGTGTGGCCCTCAAAGACGGTATCCGATGACTCTATAAAACATGAGAGTAGAAAGAATTGTTCTCAAGGTATCATCTGAAGAGTTAAATAAACCTAAGTGACCCTGTGACCTTGACAATGAAGTGAAGGTCACCCATGTACTGTGTAAATCTGGCTGTCATGCCTTCAAGTGTTTCTATGCAATTCTGAAGTGTTCCTATGCAATTTTGAATCGATTGGCCAAGTGGTTTTGGAGAAGATTTTTTGAAAATTTGGCCATTAAATGAACCAAAAACTCAACAACAAAAATCCAAAAATCACTGGAGCACGACCATTGAACGCACTTAGCAGAGACCAACCCAGGGTACATCCCCACCGAGTTTGAAGTGAATCTGATGAGTGGTTTTGGAGAAAAAGTCCAAAATGTGAATTACCATTGCAATCCCCATTCACTTACATAGTAATCAATAGCACTGTATGCATTAACCAGCAAGTACCTGCACTGAAAAATTCAGTAAAAATCAAGGATTCATAGTGTGAAGTTCTCACACGAAGATTGTCGCTTTGAAAACTTGACAAGTTCATTAATTGCAAGGTCCATATATAATATAAAAATAACAATTCTTGTTCGTTCCCAAGGCACAATATTGCCTGGGTGACGAAACTCACAGCTGGCCTCTTTTGACTGCATAATTTCAACAAGGCAGATTTTTACTACCACTACTTAATAATCTATATAAATTGTATATAAAATAGACTTTGCATGCTTCACACATATTTCTTACGTGCATGATTTGTATATAATTTGGAAATGTTCACTGACCGAAAGTTCTGACATGTTAACGCTGACCTTCCCCTTGTACTTTTTGATTGCTGCATTTAGGTGATCCTATTTTCCTGTCAAGATTACTGTACCAGACTCTAGGATAGACAACACTATCACTGATCTTTCACATGCTGACACTGTGCTCTTATCCAAGATCACATCATTATTAAATAACAGCAGACTTGGCTTGATGAAACTCAAGATACACTCAGATGGCCCAAGCATAAGCAGTCAGTTCTAAATGTCACAATGCGTAAGATTTCATACTTGTTCTTGGACACCCCAAATCACTGTAAAAATTATAAATCACTGGAAAATTGAAATGAATTTTTAAAATATCTTTATAATAGCGTCACCACCTTGTGAACACCTTTGTTTTGCCCTTCTAAAGGGAACATTTCCACCAAGTTCCAGCAAAATCTGAGTGACGGTTTTGGAGAAGTTAAAAATAGCAAAAACACATTTTTTCATAAAAAATACTTCCAAAATCACTGCACCACCTGTCAAACTAATTAATTTAAGGTCCAAGGGTCCCCAGAAGTCTCCCTTAGCAATTTCGAAGCAATTTGCCAAGTGGTTTTAGAGAAGATTTTGTTAAGAATTGCCCCCCCCCCCAAAAAAAAACAACAAAGAATTCATAAAAAAAACAAAAATCAATGGACCGTCACCATTTGTACAAACTTGGTAGGGACACAGGTACATTTCCACCAAGTTTGAGGTAAATCTGGCTGGTGACTTTGGAGAAGAAGTCAAAAATGTGAATTGTGGACACCGACAGACGGACAATGGATGCCTAACCACCACATAAGCTCAGCTGACTGACATGTCAGCTGAGCTAAAAATCACCCATAGTTGCTTGTAATGAACAGAGAACAGACTTCCATCTGAGATGTAACACTTAAAGTGCATTTTTGGCTGTCTGATGGGAACCAGGACCTTGGCTTTGCATCAGGTATCTCTGTACCATGGTCCAGATCCTCGTGATGACTGACACCAAAACATGCAAGGTTTCCTTTAACCCGAAATGGGAATATATTTCCCTTTCATATCATGAAATACCCCCTCGGCCAAATTTAAAGGGTACCAACTGCCTTTACTTTCTTTGTTAACTTTGCAAAGGATAGCAAAAAAATTTGACTCTTTTTCAAGTTGGGACCCTTTGAAAAAAATCCTAACAGAAACACTGACATGGACCCATGGTTGTCACTCAGTGGGAAGATGGTTCATCATTCTTGTTAACCACACACTCAGAAAGGCTTTGGGGATGCTTAAAACACTACCCTTAATATCTAACTGAATTCCAATCAAAAGTTCAAAATTTGTCAAAAAAAAGTATAAAAAAGTATCTCAGGGGAAAAAAGTATGAATAAAGTATAAAAAAGTAAAACAGTGAAAATAAAGCATCATACTTTAAAAAAAGTATAAAGTGGCAGCACTGTTACGGGCATAGACTCGTATGGGACTTTCTTGCGAGCGCGAAGGCGTCGCCCCCATTCATTTAATATGGCAGTGTTACAGACAGGTGGTGCTATATTCCGAAAGTTGTCTATACATTGCTATTATGTTACAATTCACTTGCACTGTAACGCTTTCCTTTGTGACCGCCTTCGAAATGCAAGACTCGATACTTCAAGAGGGAATGTCAGAGCAAATGCAAAATCACACACGTCCTCCGGCCAAGACAGTTATGGTCAAACTGATATATCAATAGGCTGGAACATGAAGCTGTGCTTTGGGAAAAATAGTAATCTAGCTCACTTTAACTGATGATTAAGGATCTATAAATATATCATTAAGACGGTTGTAAATAGAGTCCAATTTGTACCTAATACTCTTCGCAGTTTAAGAGCTGTACAACCGCTAAACGTAAAATTTAAGACTAAAAAAAAACAAAATCCGGAACTTTGGAATCTGAAAAATCAATCAGTGCAGAAAATTAGCAAATCGGTTTTACAGGCATTAGTATCACAAAAGTGCAATGTCCATCGAGATCTCTTATGTGAGTTGCGGGGGGATTTATTTTGCCAGGTGGCGTGCTTCTCAACATGAACATAAAACCAAACCCGTGAATTCTAGTAACAGAATCCGGGTTATTGCACGCAACTCTCAGATAGGCTCAAATATACTAGGCCTTAATGTCGTTTGTTCAAAATATTGAACAGCAATAACGAAATTTCCATGGAGTTGTGGACCCACAGGACAACTCGTGGGTTTCGTGGGATTCTGACGATCCTAATAAGATATTTAAAGTTATTAGAGATTACTGACAGGGTCTTAGTTCTCGTCAAAATGGGCCGGGCACACCAAATAGTGATGCATTGGCAAATAAGGTGGGAGATTTACAGTTCGTACTAATTCAAGTGCACTCACAGATGTTACGATAATTTTTCTTGAAGTAGAATTGACAATTCAAAACATGACAAATGGTGAAGCTTGAGGTATACGCGCAAGGTACCCGATACAACCAATTTAAAAAAAAACGGCGGTCCTGTTCTTATACATTCACTGGTAAGTCCTTTTATTATTGTAAATTGTTAGACTGTTGGCATAAAGAAACGGTAAGGCCAATCCACATGAACGGTAGCAATGAACCTCTTACAAACTATCGCGGCATAACAATAACCTCCAATGCCCACAACCTCCTTACCTTACACTAAAAGCCCAGAAAACATCTTAAAGCAAACTTTCTTCTTTAATTTAGTCTTATGGTATCTTATTTAGGACTCTTAAGATGGTCTAAGATCTTTTTCCTGCCCAGTCAGAAAAAGAGAAAGTGAGTAAGACCCAGTAAGAGGAAATCAAGTCATGCTATGACCATGCGGGAAAGGAGCAGAGGCAGTCAGACCAGGTAAGACCTTCAGTGGCTGCCTCATTAGCATAATGAGATGATAAGAGTATATTCAGACTTGGAAAGACATTTGGTACCTGGCTCATTAGCATAAGAGAAAGGCCTGGGGGTAACAAAACTATTGTAAGATCTGGTAAGATGTTTTGGGGTCAGGGTAATTAACACAAGTAACACGATCAGATATACCAAGACCTTGTAATATGTAGGCACTAGGATATCCACAAAGTGTCACAAAACAGTATACTCTATGTATGCACTATCTTACTGAGCAGCATGTCCACTGATTTTCCATCCTCTGTCCTCCTGTTCAAAATCAACTCAGAATCCAGACCATGATATATCTACCTAGCTAGAGTTACACATGTACAGTACATACTCCCACTCATGTATGTTGTACCCACAAACTTTATATAATAGCTTCACTTGGCCCTATAGTGGATAGCACATTGACAAGCTTATCACTGATGATATATCTACCTAGCTAGAGATACACATGGACAGTATATACTCCCACTCATGTATGTTGTACCCACAAACTTTACCTCATCGGCCACTGTAGTGGACAGTGTATTCACATGGCCAGATACCACAAGACTAAATTAAAGAAGAAAGTTTGCTTTAAGATGTTTTCTGGGCTTTTAGTGTTGGTGATTGAGAGGCAGCAGATTTCGTACTTTGAGGAGAAAGGCATTTTAGGGGAACCTCATGAAGCTTATCGGAAACGGCATGGGACAGAAATTCATTTTCTTGCTGTAACAGGTACATGTATATTTATTTTCTTGCTGTGAAAGGTACATGTATATGTACTTGCTTCCACTTCAGTTAAACATTGGCGGATGGTTTAACTAGGATAAGCTGTCCAGCTAGAAAAGTAAATATAGGTTCAGGGGTAAGTCAAATTATTCTTATCTGAACCTGTACTATGCAAATTTGGTAATTATGGTTTGTTTGACAGGTATTCTTCTTTCATATGAAGCTCTGCATTTATTAGCAAAACTTCACGTATTTAGCTAATTCATCAATTGCCACGTTCATATTTATTCATTATTATGTGGGTTGTCTTTGCTGAACATTTAGCTTAGACAAGGAGCCGCTACTCAGAGAGACATGTACGGGTAAAAGGCTCCGAAACATGTTGAGTAGTTACCCGCTGAAGACCCTTTAATTTATTTGGGCTAATACAGCTTAGGTCAAAAACTAACAGAGGAACGTGTGCAATATGGACAATAGTACTTCTATGTTTATTAGTTAGACAGGGACAGGTTAGCTTATGGAGAGTAAAGAGTTCGGACTGCGAAATAGGAAGTGGTTTTGAACAAAAAGACACAAATACAACAAACTACAGAAAGTAAAGAGA